>WHYT01013338.1:0-25841 GCA_009806455.1 Tetrax tetrax
TCTCTCTCTCTCTCTCTCTCTCTCTCTGTTTTCTGCTCAAGTTCCTCGTATGCCATCTTTTACATGAACGTGGTTCAGTACCTGAACTACTTCTGGCCAAATGGACTGAAGTGTGTATCAGAAATACTGTACCTGATAGAACCAATGCAAGTTTCAGCAAAGTGTAGACAGATGTGTTGCTTACATGACACAGATCTACAGAGCAGCAACATGGTTCTTTGTCTACATATTTATTCTACACTATGGGTTGTTTCTTAATCATTACAGAGTCTTCAAGAAGAATACTCTGCCCTACAATGATCCTGTAGTAGGTTTCTGTTGCATTAAGGGTTTTGCAAGGATAGAAGAAGTGGGGTGAATTCACCTGTGTTTCTGTTGGCAGTTTACAATTTCCCATATGCATTTGGAATAGGACCCTAAACTCTCTCATTTCTTCTTCGCTGGCAGTGTCTCTCCCAGTTTTGTGTCTGGATGGTTGTCTGGCCAAGGAACAAAGTACGATTGTGTGAATGCCTGAACTGAGCTATCTGGTTGGTACTAAAGTATTCTGACTAATCATAAGCTTATCTCTCTCTCTCATTACTACATGGTTCTGGAGTAAAGAAATGGAAAAGGAGGAAGGCTGAGCACTCTGTTACAGTGTTGAACTAACTTGAGGCTGCTCACAAGACAAGATTTGCCTGACTATCTATCAGGACTGTAAAAGGTACAAGTTATTATTTGGGAGAGTTTTCCTGTTGCCTTTTTTTTTATGTCTATGGAGCAGCTGTGGGGAGAAGGAAGAGAAAGGCTTCTTTGCAGAGTACCATCTCCTGCCTGAGCCTATAATTGGGATTGCCTGTCCAGTCTTGTAACTTGAAGGAAAGCAAGAACCGTATTATTTAGTGTGTCGTTAGGGCATTACAATATTTGTTCCCTTATTCAGGCCTCTCTTCTCTTTGCAAATGTCTCAAAAAGACATCCTCTTCTCAGAAGATTTTTGCCAGATCATTTGAGGGAATGTGTTTTCAACCTCTGCTTTGTCTGCAGTCTACTCACTCCATCTGTTAGTTGTTTGGTGTTTGTGATGAGCGGTTTGTGGCCTAAATTGCATAAAGTCTTGCTCTTAGCAAGAATGAATCAATACACAGCTACACTCTTTTTACTCTTCAAAAACAGTCTGGCACACTGTTTTGCTTCCAGTTGCCCAAAATTTTTGGAGAAGAGAATAATAACCAATGAATAGCAAACAGAGATTAATATATGAATGCAATTGTTTTTCAAATAAAATCATCGTTCAAATATTTTTTACCATGAAGAGGAGGGAGCACGGTGGTATCAGGTAGCCCGTGTCCATAAACACATCAGGCTTTCTCAAAGCCAGTATCATATCTAGTCTTCATGTCTGTAAGGCGCGGCTTTATCCCACCCTTTTTGTGGGATTTAGGAGCTCTGGGCCCAAAAGCCCAAAAGTTAGGAGTTAAGGTGTAGTGGGAGGTGTGTGCAAAGTGAAAGCTCTTCAGTGAGGATCACTGTGAAGAAGAACAGAAGTTTTGTTCAGTTGCAGCTACAAGCAGACCACAAAGTCCAGTATGTGGGAGAGTATGTTTGGGAGCAGCAGCTTGCTTGCTGGAAGAAAAGGGTAAAGAGAGTTTGAAGGCGGTGCCAGTTTGGTGAAATGTGTTCACCGGAAGGTGGCTTAGACCTTTGTCATCTTCCATAAATTCGGACACGTTATGGGCTGTAGGGGCAATAGGCTGAAAACGAGCATCTGGGATCATTAAAGGCCACATCTGTCCAGTTTTGCAGCTGCTTCTAGTCCAAACACCATTCCCCCTCTTCCCTTCCTTGCCCTGCATCAGGATGCCCCGTGCCTGCCTTGCACTGCAGGGAGATGCCGACAATGTGGTATAGATCAGGAGACGCATCGGGAAAGGAAAAGTTCGACGTTGACTAATGCCCGATTAAATCATATGTTTGGGATCTCCTGGGTCACGAACTGTGAGAACTTTCCATGAAAATTATGAGCCATAACTCAAGCAGGCAGCTCTGGGACAGTCGCACAGCTGCACGAGGCATGCAAGCTACCCTTTTGCACTCGAGATTGATTCTTTTTTTTTTTTTCCTCCCTTTTTTTTTTTTTCGTCCTCCCCACAGTAACCCTACCTCTGACTCGCAGGCGAAGCCGACATCTGCCCTGCGGTGCCCCTCTTGCCCACAGCCGGTAGCTGGGCTGACCCGAGAGGGCGGGCCGAGCCGGGGGGCACAAGCGGAGCCCCCGAGGGGTGGGTCAGAGGCGGATCCCCGCGGGGAGGGGGGCAGCTGCCGAGCCCACGCAGAGCTCGCAGCCAGCCCCGACGCCGTGAGGCCCGTGGGCCCCTGGAGGGCGCTGACAGCACAAAGGAGAGGGGCTTTGCCCGCCCAGCCCCAGCTGAGGGGCAGGGAATTGACTTTATGGCTCCCTTCGGATCTTTACCCGGGATCGTTCCCCAAACAGCCTTAAATCGGACCGGCAGCGCTGCTTGCAGATTGCCTGTCAGCGGCGTGTGCCTCCCGCCGCCGGCGGAGAGCGGGGTCCGCCCGCCCCGCCGCCCGGAGCGGTCAGTGCGCCCGGGGCTGGGGCAGAGGGCGGTGTTTCGGGGGGACAGGACCCCCCTTTCCCGCAGCGAATGGTGGTCAGTGGCAAACTTGGGTGGGGTGACGACTTTGGTTTTTTCCATGCACCCCTTCTCCAGTAGGCGGCTGGACTGCATCTGCCTGTGCCAGGGGTCACGGGTCGTGGGGATTTCCGTGGGGCAGAGAGCTGGGGTGCAGCGACCAGAGCTGCCGTGCTCGCTCTGGGATACAAAGGAATGCAAGACGTATGGAGCTGCAACAGAAGTGTTTAAATAGTTTATTAATCAAGGGGACTCAGCTGCAGAAATGTGGTTGCAAAAATCTCCAAGCATTTCCTCATCAAGACTTGAGGTAAAATAAAAATACTACCCGGGATCAAACAAGACGTTTTCTCTGTGTCTCGCTTCTTCCACACTGTGTATATGAAGGGCAGGAGAAGCATAGGAAATCAACAAACACACATTAATCCCTTCCTGCCAAAATTTCTGTTAGAAAATGTCTCATCTCCTACCTTTCCCATTAGACTGTTTGGCCGCTTTGCGGGATTGATTTGATACATTGATTCTATTATGGCAGAGCTTGCAAAGAGTGAAAGAACATGAAATATAGTTCCTTAAAGAGCAGATTTCTTGGTCAGGAGAGATTCTTACAGACTAGCAGCAGAAAAAGAGCACTAGCAAGTATGCTAAATAAAAGCAGATACCAATCATAAACAATTACATATGTGCTTAAAAATTCTCCTCCTGACATCTTTACATTTGCTGGTGGAAGTCACCTTATGAATATCAGCAGATGAATTATTCTATATGGGTAAGGAGTTGAAAAAGCAAAGGACATCTCACTTTTTCCTTTAACCTTGGGGAACAGAAAAGATCTGGCTCTTGGATCTCTTTTGAGAATACAGTCACAGCAAGGGAAAAGCCCATATGCATTGGAAGGCTTCTGAATACATCTAAATAACAGGCATATCAATGAAATGCCAGACTTTGGCTGAACGATAACCCGTATATAAATCATACAGCGTGCTGTTTACCTCAGATTTACGCTGAACTGCAAATCTGGCTCTACTGGGAAGTTTGCACTTCCCAGACAAACAGATTGGCTAAGAAGTGTGTCTGCCTCATCCATTTGTATAAGTAGAGCTAAATGGACAGTCTTAAATCTGCAACGGAAACTAGGGGTTTTTTTTATATTCTGTCTAGAAAAGTATCCCTGTTTGTAGTTAGAACTAATATACTGTGGTCATTCAAATATTAATCTAAAATAATATTTTTTATGAACATAATTGCCCTTCTGTGATACATACTCTCTTGCAATTGGTCTGGCTTTTTGAGAAGGTACAAATTATTCTCACTTCTTAGCTAAATAGTTTCAGTGCATAACTTTCAGCCTGTGGTTTGATTGCAAACTTTCTCCTTTGAATATTCGTTATGCGTCTTGGATGTCTAAACATACAGCATGGTATTGTTTCTGGCTGCTGATGGTGTGAGTCAGACTCAGTAGATGGATAATTGGCAAGTAACAAACTTTCAATACAAATTAATCATTCTGGCATTATGGAAAACTCAGGATTCTCAAGGATTTCCAGAAATACCTACTGGCTATATGAATATTCTGAAATAATGAATAGTATTACTCACACCCAACTGAAATTTGGCAGTCATGTCTGCAAAATATTTTGGAATAAGGTTTATGCCTGTTTGTTTTTTGCTCTTCAGCTAGAACAAGTGCTATCACTTCCTAACTCATGATTAATTCGGTGTTGCCAAATCCTGTGATTTTTATCGCAAGTCTCGTGATACTTGATGGTTTTTCCCTATAACTTCCCATTCCCGGAGACATTTAATTAGGTGAGAATCTCAGTTTTCATTTTTATAGAAGTAAGTTTCTACTCCTCAGACTGTGAAGAAGTTTGAAAATGTGACCCAGGGGCATCCTAAAGAGAGCCACAAAACCCAGAAAAAATATAAATGATTCTAGCTTTTTTTGTGCGAGTGTTTTGTTTCATGATCTTCAGATAGTTCCTCAAACATCCAATTCCTGATTCATGACTTGAATATTTAGGGCTGGAACTACCCTTAACGAATTTTCCCCTTTCTCTCCCTAAATTTAAAACATTGACACATTTTCTTCAAAAGGGAAGGACTGATCGTTGTGGAGCCGCAGCGAGGCCAGACGGACAATGTTCAAGGCGCTCCCTTACCACCTGTACTCTTAGCTCAACCTAACTGTGATCTGAATGCATTTTTTGCTTCATGTTATTTTGCTCAAAGGTCAAATTCTTTGGTTCCCAGGTGCAATGAAACCCTTTACACACTGTGCTATTACAAGGTGACCCTCCCCACGGCCTGAAATAGGAGACACGCTGCCTTCTCAGGATAACCTGCCATGAACAGTAAAAAGTGAAGCTTTCCATGACGAACCCTGTATGATGCGTGCAAACATGCAGATGCCCATGAGAAATTTTTTTCAGTTACAGGAACAGAGGAGATCATCAGACTTTTCACAGATAGATATTCCTTGAATATTCCCCCCTAGATACTTCCCTCTCATTCTACTTTTTACTAAATCATGCATGAACCAGTCCTGCTTTCTGTGAATGTACTTGCTGTTTATAAGTGTTTCCAATAGGAAAAGTGTGTATACTGCTAGAGTAAATAACGTACAGTTGATGGGTTGTTCAAACTGTTTGATTAGGGTTTTTCAGAGCTGGCTGAAAAGCAAGATTTCCAGTATGTGAGGATTTTTTATTTTCTAGAAATTTGACTGTGGTTCAATTGGCCGGAAAACTTTTTTTTTTTTTAAATTTCCTATGAACTGAAAAAATGCTCCAGAGAGATTGGCAAGGGATGTCTCATGCGGCAGTCATGCTAAGAAGAAAGTTGGTCTGGTTTTTCAGCCTGTTATGCCCCCCTAAATATGTTGCTGTTCTGTTTCCCTGATGTCAAGCTGCAATGCCACCATCCCTGTAACACAGACCAGGCTTGCTCTTGCGTGGGCAGTCCTGCCCTTCCTCTTCCTCCCGCCTCTTCATCCTCCTCGCTAGTGCACCTCTGCTGGAAGGCATGAGGGGAACCATCTAGAAACAGAAAATTCACTGCTTGGCTCCTCCACAACTGGTGGCCACCTAGGGAAGAGAGTGGCACCCAAGCAGGAGAGGGAGACAGCTCCTGCCCTGGCCTGCAAGAGGATATTTTTAGCCAGAGATGAGGCTTTTCCTTCCTCCTCAACAGGCACTTTCTAAGAAAATTGATGATGAAATGGATGATTTAACTGCTCCTGTTGTTTATGTCTAATCTGAAGGAAAGACTCTGATCCTACTGGGTTTTGGATTAAGCCTTTTGCTAGTAGGGCATGATTAAAATGGATAATTAAAAGAAAGTTATTTTGTCACAGAGCACAAAGCTGAAAGGGAGTCTGGCTAAACTAAATGTGAAGGGCAAACACATTTATTGCCCTGATTTGCATCTCTGCTTTGACCTGCATGATGCTTTCTGTCTCCAGAGTCTCCCTTAAACATGTGAGAAGTTTTGATCCTGATCTGGCTGTTGTAGCTGAAATGGGAAAGGAAAAAAAAAAATTGCCAGCCAAGGAAAGGCAGCATAAAATAAACTATAGTGGAACGAAATTAAAGATAAGGAGAGCTATGAGAGACTCACTGTTGAAATGCACATTTCACTGACAGGGCATTCACAACAAGGAATGATAAAAAGGAGGAGGGGATATATCCTGCATGTATGGGAAGCTGGCGAGCTTTCATCTAAGTGCAGGGAAAAGCACCGTACATGACAGAGGGCCTGGAGCCCTGTCTCCTGCTAAGCTGCCCAAAATCATGGATGGTCTCATCTATTCATCCAAAGCCATTCATGGCTTTGCCTGAGATCTTTTCCCTGCCAGCTGTCTGACGTGCATGGTGGGGCTGTGTGATGACAGAGGGATGCCCATTCCCTCTTACCGTGGTGCAACCGTGTGACAACCACCTGTGTGCTGGCATCCATGTGCCTGCATCCTCACTGATGAGTCAGGAAATCCTCCTTCCTCCTCTGTGCATAAGTTAAAAAAGTGCTGATTTAATGTCTTTTTGGATTTGACTAGAGTATTTGGGAGGTTTCTTTCCAGTCAAAACAAAACACAACACCCAAACCACATTGCCAGATGCTACACAGCTAGTATATCATAAAACAAAGAAAGCAGTAATTTTGTCACAGATACTTATGGTGCAGGGCTGATGGAGTCAGACTGAGGAATCAGAGGCTTCAAAGAGGCCTGGAAACAGGCTGTGCAATAAGCCTGGTTTTTAATACGATTAGAGACGGTTAAGAACGTGAATTTGTATAACAGAAAAAGTTGCAGAGTTCTCTTCCTGGTTGGGGACAAAAAGCAATTTTTAAATAGGAAATGTTGAAAGTTGCTGGCCTGATCTTCTGTGTCCCATGTGTCTACCACAGTGACTCATGGAAGCTGCGGTTCTCGTGATCTGCTCTCCTCTAGGGCTGGTGCTCCCCATTCAGATTACTCTTTCCATCATGAGCTGTGGGAGTCCAAATAAAAAGAATACTGTGGTGCGCTGTGGAAAATGTGCTCAAGCCCAAGAGCCAAAGAGGAAGGAGAAGGGGGGCTCACACCACTTGAATTACTGCTCCCATGAGACAATAGGACTAAGAAGATGACTGGAAAATGAGGCTGAAAAGAGACACTATGTTTTTTGTTACAACTGCTTTTTGTGATTTATGCTAGCACATCCTGGAGCTAAAAATTTTACTTTTTGTGATGGGAAATCAAAAACTTCTGAGAAAGTCAAAACTTTCTCATGGAAAGCACATTTGGCAGAATCCACACTTTCTTTTAGCAAAAACAGTAACGCTTCAATGGGTTTTCTAATACGTTCTGCTTCCCATATTTAGCCCTATTTCAAATGGGTCTGAGCATGGGATGCAGTTACTACATCCACAACTACACTTATGTAGATGCCTAATTAACCAGTTTGATGAGCTGTCACTGGGTTTCTATCCACAAATGTACTTGCAATTCTTTTTGAAAATTCTGCTTTAAAAGTACTAGCTCCCAAGAAACTGAACGGTAAGAATAGCACAATATTTCAAGTGATGACATATGGTGTCCCTTCTCTTCCCTCTGGCTGAAGTTGTGAGCCCACATACTTGGCAGCCTGATGCAGCAAACCAGAAGAGGTCTAGTGGAACACATTTGCTATAATTTCGGGCTTTTGTGTGCAAGCTTCTGTGCTGAAAAATATAACTTGACTGTTCAGTAGTCACAAGAAAGCTCGTTCTGGAGTTGCATAGTTTCTAGAGTGAGACACATGCACAGTGTGTAAAAATGGGTCCCTTTATGAGTTCCCGGTCTAGTGGACTCATAAAAATAATTAATAGGGCATCCACCATGCTGTACCTCTCTACTTGGTCTGTGAGACATACTAGCACTTGCAGTTTTGTCAAGCTGGGTGGGATCTAGGGGTTTTCCATAAGCTCCAGCTCAGAAACTCTTGGGAGTCTCCAATCTCATTTTGAGAAAAAAAACCACACCTGACCTTTATAGATATATTATTGAAGGTGACTCAAGTGAACTTGAAGACTCAGGGTACTCAAAGTATTTCCCTCTCTCTTCCCTGCAGGCAGTAGCAGAAAGGGTGAGGAGAGCCGTTCTGTAGTAGGTAGTGCTGACTGCAGCATCCTATGCCCTTTCCTCTCTGTGAGTGGCACTCCCCTTCTAAATGGCTCCTTCTATCATGGCTGGCACTGGTTCAACCAGGTAGGAGAATGATGTGTTGTGGAAAATGGAGTTCTGCTACAGAACTCAGTGGCTTTTATGGGGAAAAAAACCCAATCTATTAAGTACCCTGCTTAGCCACAGAAAGCAGTGAACCATCCTGTCTTTGCTAAGGGTGTGGAGGGAGTAACTCTCCGTGTCATCATGTTGAACATTTTCTTGTGAAATTTATGGTGTTGGCTGTTACACAGTACCTTCTCTTCCCTGGGCAATAACATTTTAAATATAAATCATATTGAAAAGCAGAACACCACTGGACAGACAAGATAATTTTCTTCTGAAAGCAGGAGAGATCTGCTGTGTGCTGCCCCATAGCATCTCAGCACATTGAGCGTGCCACCAATAGTCATGGGAGGCTACTAAACCTACCCTTTCTTATGGTTATTCCATTGTTTTACAAATCTAACATTATATTTTCATATTTAACATGGTCCCAGAACTTCTTCAAGAGCTTTATAACATTCAAGGGAGAAAGTGCCTGCAGTCTAAAATTAGAAACAGCAAATGCCCAATTCAGTCATTTGGCTTTTGAGCAAGAGCCACCTCCACTGGGGGTAACACTCAGCTTTCCCTGTGACCAGAGAAGGCAGATACGGAAAAGCCGATCATTTGCATTGAACAACTACTCTGAGTGACTAGAAAAGCAGGTTGAAATGGCAGTTTGCTCATTTTATAGATCTATAGATTACTTAATCAGTGTAAATTAATAGTAATGTCTTAATATTTTTTTTCTGCTGCACTGAGTAACAATGGAGAACAGAAACATATGGATGACAGGCAAAACAAAATAAATTTGCAAATAAAGAGGAGAGATCTGAAGTGCCTTAAAAGAGACAATGGGTTTTGTCCTTCTAAAGGAAAGAAGAGTGGCTTTTAGAGTTGTGAGTTTGGAGAGTTGTTTTATTTTCTTTACACTAAAACTGAGTTTTATTTGGACCACAAAACTCCTAAGGAACCAGTGAAACACTACCACAAGAATAAAGGTAATAAAACTGAAGGGCAGAGAGGGAAAGAACGCATTTTCTAAACTTTTTTTTTTTCTTCAAATAAATGAGTGACTAAAACTTGGCAAAGATAATTTGCTTAGCATTTCCATCCCTTCAGTTCACAATGAACATCCTCAAGCTCTCCATAATGCCTTTAGATAAATTAGGACACATCCAAGTTAACCATGCAGATATTTCTAACATGGAAAAATTTCAAGAGTTCAATGCAAGTAGGAGGAATCAGGAAGCTGAACTGAGAAAACACCCAGATCAGCAGCAGGGAAGAGGCAAATGGCTTGGAAGGAGGTGTGTGAGACTACAAACACTCTCTGTGCGTGATCCGGTACTAGGAGGGAAGTGTTCCTTATCTCTTTTTGTCAGATAACTGAATTTCTCAGCTATAGGGTGGAAAAGGTTCAGAGTGAGTGAGAGCAGTCTTTGGGAATCACTAGTATTGGGTAGCCCAACAATACTGAACAACAGTCATGTATTTTTCCTGTTCAGGAGTGATTTCATCTGGCCATTCCTTAGTTTGTTAAGCCATTCAGTGTCTTCTCTGCTGAGTTGCCTTTATTGTTTTATCCAGTGTTTGATGTTGTAGAGATATAAGGTACCACTGGGGAAGGGAAAGTATGAAAACGTTACCTAACCTTTTCAAAAATACCTGTTTTATCAGGCTTTTGTTTCAGAACTGGAGGTTTGATGAGGTGTGGAAGGGACCTGGAGCCCCCATATTTTGATGACAAATGGTAAAAGCCGGGGCCCTGGGCTTGAGTGTTACATGGGGTCTGTTACCTTAATGCGCACAATCGCACACATCATCAGGAAGAAAACAGAGCTGTGACTGAAGCAGCAAAATTAACTACGTGACCAGCAACAAAACTCACAGAGTTCCCCCAGCCCTTCCCCTGTTACTTGAGTTTCCATGTTTTGGAGAGGAAAGGAAAAAGAATAGCTAATTACCTTGAATGGTTCATTCTGCAGCAGAGAATGGAAATTAAATCTATTTGAGAGTTTGGCACTCAGAGAACAGGGGGTGCAAAGGCAACTGAAAATTCTGGAATTTGGTTTATTTTTCATTCAAAACCTGTGAGGAGTGAATACTGTCATTTGTGTCATTTATTTTTGTTGTTTGCGCAGGAAAAATAGGTTAGGCCCGGAGAGTTCTCTGAGTTGTCCTACACTGAGAGCCTGAGGAGTCCCACAGGAACAGGCTTTACTCTTGCTACCCCCTCTCTGTCACCCACAGCTGCTCTTTTACACCACTCTGCTCCTTTTTATGTACGGAAATGTAAACTGCTGAAGACTCATCAAGGGACACTGGTCTGTCTTTCCTCATTTCCTCTTTCCTTGGAGAATAGGGGGAAAAAGACATTGGACTGCTTTTCTCATTCTTTCCCTAGTCCCAAAGAGAGAGAAGCAGATAGAGTATTCGCCCTTCCTCTCCTTCAGCATAAGGTGGGAGCTGGGAGCACAACCTGTGCCTTTGGCTTGCTGGGAAGCACAGTTCACAGTGCTTAGAGGAGATTTCCCTTGTTATCTCTGTGGAGAGTGCTGGGGGCAAGGGGAGCCCAGCTGCAGCTCCCACTGGGTGGTGGTCCTGGCTCCAGGGCTAGCTGAGCGCCAATGAAGGAGTCCTGCACAGGGACCAGTCTGCACGTGGCCAGGTAGGGATGCAGGGAACCCAGCCACCAAGTTAACTGCTGTTCTTGCACTTCAATTCACATGTTCAACAGTCCTGAAAAGTACAGAAACAGCCTCAGTTCCAAGCTGTCCCTTTTTGTGTCAGGTAATTTAATTTCTTCCTGGAGGGACCAACGTTCAGATGATGAAAAGCCTTTGTCTTTGCATGGGGCTCTGTGAGATGGCAGCAGATGAAATCTCTCAGAATCAAAGAAAACATGACCACCAGCTAGGTCCAAGTTACCATCCTTTGGATTTCTGTGCAGACTGCAGCTGTCCTGCTGGTGCCCTTTCCAAAATCAAAGCCCTCTACTCTGACAGCCAGTTAGCAGGACTACAGCTGCCTCTTGGAGAGGAGTGAAACAAGCTGGCATGAGTTATCTTGCATTCTCTCAATGGAAAGTTACGTTTTCCTTCTATGACAGCATCCACTTGGGATATTAAAGTAACTTTCCAGTGCCTAATTAAGCTTCCACTTCCTTATTGGGAATAGATGATGGTACAGAAAGATTGAGATCTGCCCAATGCAAATAAATGGGTAGTCAGGGGATACGAACCAAGAATCCTGATTCCTAGGTCCCCCCAGGCTAATACCAGGCAACCTCAGTTCGCCTGGATGTAAGAACAGACACCTTTAGTGGACTGAAATTTATTCGGGGATTGAGGTCCCAACCTAAGGAAAGTGAACTGAAATGCTTTAAATATTTTTTTTTTGTCAGTAGTAGGCTTTCTCTCATTTTTCCCCCCATTTTTTAAATGAAACAAGTAATTTTAAAATTTTTATTTCCTTTTCTTTTTGATGCAGTCACCTGCCCTGGGAATAGAGGAGGGGCAGGAAAAGCATGACAGTATTACAGATAAAACGTTCCTTTCCAGAGACTGTGAAAAAAAAAGTTTTGCAAAGTTTGTAGCAATTCTTTTCTATGGTTCTAGTCAATGTACAGGAGATGACAACAAAGTTCAGCCCTATATTCTGAATTTACACTTCTAACTCTGATATCAGAGTCAAGTGGTTTAAATCAGTGGTTTAAATTAGTCACTCTCCTCCAACTAACCCTTCTTCCATTCCAGTGCTGTCTTTATTTGCTGTGCAATGACTTTGTTTAATTGATCAGACTAGTCATAGCATGCAACAAAACTTGTAATGGAGAACTTCCCTCTGGTTTTGGCTATGAATAGATTGAAAAGAGACCAAATAAATCATCTAGGATTTGCTGTTGGTCACTGTAAGCTATGTGTTGTTATTCATAAAACATGCAGTGGTTACCTTCATACTTATTCTATGAGTACATGAATATGTGTAGTGCTCCAAGTGTAATCTCCAAAAAGTTAATTTTTCAGTTAATTTTTCAAGCTTTTATGTATAACTCTTCTGTTACATATTTGGCTTTTACAGAAATGTTTCTTCTCTGAAATTGATAGAGTTACTCTTGATACATATCAGGACATGGTAGGATCCTCTAGTTTAAGTGGCCCTGAAATACTGATTTTGTAGAGCTAACCAGGTGATCACACGCCGTTGTATCAAGGCTACAAGTAAGTTCTTAAATTTTGAGCATCATGAGACCCCTGAACTGAACCTTGGAGGAAGGTTCATTTTAGAGGTGTAGAACTAGTTGTATTTGTGGGTAGAAAAGACAAGCATGGGGACATGTGAAATAAAATTACTCAGAACAGGCCTTGCCTCTCAAGGAATTTGTTCTTACTTCTCTCTTAAAAATTAAAAAATTCAAAGCTATGTTAACAGAGGACATGATTAGAAATGTATTGTAGGCGGCAAATTCATCAAAATATGTTTGTTGTTTGTTTGTTGGATGGTTGTTGTTTTGGTTTTGTTTTTTTTTTTAATTTTAGCATTTTAAAGCTTGTTTGTCCTTCCTACCAAATGCACTAAATAAAATTTAAGCCAGGTTGGATGAGGCTCTGAGCAACATGATCTGGTTGGAGATGTCCCTGCTCCTTGCAAGGGGCTGGACTAGATGGCCTTTAAAGGGCCCTTCCAACCCTAACTGTTCTATGATTCTAAATATGGGGTGGGATGGTGTATCTGTTCTGGCTACTGATGGAATTATTCTGTCCTTAAGTGAGCCTAATTTCTTACTGACTTAAGAAATTCAGCTGTTGAAAGCTAAGAAATTTTTAACCTTTCTAAAGATGAACGGCAAATGAAATAGCAAGGAAGTCGAATCACTTTGCTGAACAAGATCTTAATTTCTCCTACGTAATTTCCTTGAGTTGGGTGCCACTTGGGAGGAGAAATTTTTGTCTTGCAAGGATATGTTTCCAGTGATAGGAATTTAGGTGTGAATAAAATGAAACCTGACAAATAAACCCTAAATTTCCTTTGTTATATAGGAAATTCCTCTGTCATATAGTCCTATATTTCCTTTGTTTCCTTAGTAGCAAATCAGTATTGAATACACACTAACTGTATTTAGAGAGCTGATTATCTACTAATTGGGATGTAGGGCTAAAAGCTAGGAAGTCAGGGATGATGCTCCAGGCTAAGTGATTTTGTCAGAAAGCTGCTGTTGGTTTTTAGAATTTACTCCCCAGTTATTTGCTTGACCCGTTGTTTCTCAACTTTTTGGAGACTGAGAGAGAGTCTGGAGCTGTAGGATCTAATTCTGATACCAGCATCCTGGGCAATGGATGCCAAAGGGAAGTGAAGTGTCTTAAACTTTCTGTGCATCAAGCTGACATGGAAGGACCTATGTCAGACTGGGATTTACAGCCCTGCAGCCCTTTCTGGAGTTCAGCATCTGTATTGTTCCTTCCCAAAACAGAGGTATAATCATCTTTTTTTTTTTTTTTTTTTTTTTTTTTGTGCTGGCAGTATGTTGGCTTGGGCTCCAAGTATCAAATTTAACTGTGACAGGGTCTCTATTCAATTCCAAAGTTATTTTCCATTCTTTATTTTCCTCAGTATTGACATGGGACACAGTTCCAATAAACAGTTCGTATAGCATAGCATCTCTGACGACATACTCATTTCTGCAAGCTGGGTTTTGGTTTTTTCCACTTCTGCATATATTCCCATATGCAGAAATTGTATTTGTGGGATATTTAGTAATATATATCCCATGAACCAAATTTTGCCCAAGTTTATTGCTCACTGGTTGCACAATTGTTCTTTATTAAAAAAAAGATCCTTCTAGTTTTTAAAATAACATTCTGTGCACCTCACCTTCAGTTAGTTTTACTATGTGACCTTGCATAATGAAACCCTTCCAGTACCTCAGATAAATAGCAATGTGTAACTGCTCAGCTTCCAGAAGGGTGTTGGGAGATTTAATGCACTAGCTTTGGGATATGCAAACAGCCCTGCTTTGCTCCAAGATAAGATGGCCCAAATAATTCAAAGATAAGGAAATACAAAAGGGAGGTTCTTACTAGCAACACAGGGTTGAGAATTAAATAGTGGATCTTTGGTTTTGTTTTAAAATCTGCTACCTAGAAAATTTCACTTGGAGTAAATAACTGGGCTTTTTTGTCAGTTTGCAAAAATATGTGTGACTGTAGTAGTCATCTGAACATTCATGCTTGATATTCCTGGCAGCCATTGCTAAGGTTTACACTGGCTCTAAAGTTAATATATTCAGGAGCTTGTGAATTCTGTGTCCAGTCTCACAGAGGTAAAATTGAGTATTGCTCATTTAAATTTTGTATTTTGAAGGTGTAAGCAGGACTTAACTGATGCAAGATCCCTGTATTGGACCTCCTCACAGGGACTGAGTAGAGAGTAGTAAGTATCTGAAGCTGGAGTCAAGGATATCTTCTGAATGATGTCACCTTCTCAGAGAATGTGATCACTTATGTCATTTATGTGCTGCTTTTGAACAAGGGAAAAAATCCCTAGTAAAAATACAAGTCTGCTCATGAACAATTCATAAAGAGAGAAGGGAGGTAATATCTTATTTAATAAGTGATACACCAAAAAAAATTCTCTGTCCATATTTTTCCAGCAACGTGGTTAACTCAGTCAAATTGCATTTCCTGACATTTAGTGAGTAATTTCTGGTATATACATTTAACCAGGAAAAACAGGAAATTCACCTCTATGGAGAAAGCCAACAAAAGACCTGCGTGTTATGACAAAGTTTAAACTGCAGTAGGAACTTTAACATATTCATTTCCTGGTTTCTTGTTATATTAATTATGCATCCTTTGCCTGCCATTAATTGAAGCCCAAGGCTTTCACAACAGGTGTGTGAAGTTAGGCTTGTGTCTTTGTCAGACAGACACTCAATTAAAGAGTCTGATTTTTCAGAAACACTGGATATATTTCAGCTCCCTTTTGCTGAAAAGCTGCACTTTCAAAAATCACATCATAGGTATTTAATTTAATTTCCCGAATGGCACCTGGTTTTAAACACTGGGACTGAGAAAACAAAACAAAACAAAACAAAACAAAAACAAACCCCAAACTTGAAGTTGAGGTTATTTTGTGAGAACAGAACATGCTGCTTTTCTTCAGTTTATTAATGCATCTGTGGTCAACCTGGTAGCACAGCTACAGAATGGCTACCATTGCATGCAATAGTAAGAGCAACAAGCTAGGCAGCAATAAAATAACCAGTTCCCTTGCTAGTTTTTGTATTTAACTGCTCTCAGGCAGCAATGAGTCCGTACTGTGTAGTACACGAGCTATAGTCTCTCCAAAATGAGATCTGGTTATTAGTTTTGATTTTAGTGTACAACATTGTGAAACATTTTTTATCCACCTGGTCCCTGGGCTTCATGGCAATGAGCTACATCTGGGAAATCAGATAGGTCATCACCAAATCCTCATGAAACACCTCCCAGATTGTTTTCTCAGGGTGTGTTCTCTGCACATAGTAGCTTCATAAGCTGTCACATCAGTGGTCCACAACAGGAAGAATGATTTGTGACTTTTGTTGTACAACTACAAAGGACTTTCATTTATGTGAAGGTCCTGGTGTTACCTGCTAGTGTTGCTGCATGCTTCTGGCATCATGAAGAATCTGTACCTGTGAATGTCTCTGTAAAATAGACAGAAGAATTCAAAAACCACATCCTCAGCCCTCAATAGCTCTGATTTGCTAATAACCTTCATGAAGCAGACACTGAGCAGCCCTTGGTACTGGCTGCAGCACAGCTTGCTTGGTAAGGTATGATGGATTTAGTACTTTCAGGAAATGGTACAAATACCAAGAGATTTAAGCAAAACAAGAGCTATAAAAAGTAAAAATTATTAAACTAAGTGGTACAAGTTCAAATGGGTCTTAGCAGTTCCTGTTTTAGGGTGGGACTATGGAGATTTTTAAGCATTGGAAGAGTGAAGTCCTCAAACAGGCTCTTGATGCAGGTACTGGGGCAAGGAAGCAGTGTTTTCTGTCCACCTGTCTTGTTAAACTTTTAACAGGAATTGTATAACAGAGACACAGTGATCCTGGATTTTTTTTTTTTTACATGTGTTGTTCATCCCTCAAAGGATGCTGAAATGAAACTTGGGCACTTCCTGCTTGTTAAGTTGTCAAAGCGTATTGATACTGTAAGAGCTGCCTTGATTGGTCTTACCAAGAGCCAAAAAGATACGTTTCTCTTCTTAAAACATAATTTATTAAAGCTCTTTATATTCCTCTGAGGAACAGCCAAAGATTATGGTAGGAAAGGGCAGATCACTCCTGGCAATGCTGGAAAACCTCTCAGGTTCTTGGTTGCACAACACCCCACTGGGCAGAGTTGGACAGGTTGGCAGTTGTATGGCCAAGTCACATGGACAGCAGCTGCTGAGATGTTTTGGCCTTCCTTGTCACTATGGGACACTGTTTGTTTCCTGTGTTTGTCCAGGCAATTTCACTCCACAAATCTGCTTCTGCAGGGAGCCAGCATGTGAGTGGTTTTGCCCTGTAGCTGTTGAGGGCACCTGTGTGAATTATGCTGTGCATAAAAGGAGACTTTTGTATTGTTGTGGGCAGTTACATGGTTGCTTGTGATTTCAGGGGACTGAATGTCATGATCCACCCATTCTCTGCCCATCACGTACATACTTATAAATTAGAAAAGTGTTCATATCTGTTCAACGATTCAAAGAATGGAGTAAAGATTTTTCTTGAATAACTACAAAAAAAAAATCTCTCAATTGTTTCTCTTATTAAAAAAGGCAATCCACCTCAGTTTTGTAACATGAAATTAAAGCATCATATAATTTTTTTAACTTAGAGGGCAGATATGCTAGAATTAATAAAATAAGATTCAGTAAAAGCAAGGTGTTAAGTGGTTTATAACTATTGAAAAAACCCAGATATTTCATCTGTAGAAAATTAGTAGATTATGCATCTGAAATGAAAAAAGTCAGTATCGTTACACAAACTAATCTGGTAGATTTGATTCATCCACATAAGACTTGATTAGACTAATGAGAATTCCCCGAAGACCCATAATTCCATATATTGTGTTGTATAAATGGGAATATCACTTGTACTGGAATCTTCCACAGTCCCTGGCTGCAAAATGGATTTATTCACTTCGAAGTAGCACAATTCTTTTAAAAGAATGTAGAGCAGAAAAAATAGTAGAGCACGGACAACTAGAATGACAGCTTTGAAGGTAAGAACTAGAGAAGTGATTACAACTGGGTAAGATTCAGTGTGGAAAACAGAAGTCTGGGAAGAGACATGCAAATACCTCCTCAAACAGGAATGAGTGTTTTAGGGGAATTAGGACTCAGTTGTTCATTACCCTCAGGTAACGAGGGTAAAAGACATTAATCAACACTTGGTCAGGGATGCTGTAGCAGTAACAAGCCAAATTCACACCAATTTCCGTGGCTTCAGCAAAGCTGTCCCCACTATGCTTCCCAGTGAGTTTGGTGCCATGAACACTTGAGCAGGGAAACAGTAGGGAGGTGCAGAAGAACCAGAGCTAGGGATTTTCAGAGGTGGAGGATGGGGAGATTTGCATATGCCACATTAGTCAGGTTTAAAATGCTCTTCCTAAATTCATCAGTGGTCCCTTCTGTCCCAGGTGACCCCTCTGTTGAGAGATGCCTTCTCTTCTAATACATATTAGAAGTCTCCTAAAACATTATGATGGAGAGGCATGGTTGTCCATAGACCAAGTCTGTGCTGCAAACACTCCAAGGAAGGGTTATAATTTCATTTTTAGCATGACACCTTGTGGACTCAAGTTAAATCTTCTGACTGCATATGCTACAACTGGGATGAGATGCTCTCTTTTCTCCTTCCTTTGTTCTCCTTCTTTTCTTTGTTTCAATAAAAGCTACTGCAGCGTATGCATATCAAAAACCTGAAAGTTGTCTGGCACTTCAGATCAAGGAATGGATTCAAATTCACTGCCTCAGGATATGTGTCAAGTCACTGCGCTTATCTTGCTCTTATATTACTGACTTTCTAGTTTTCACTAGGGGTAGCTTTCTGCTCTTACTTATTGGCGTTCAAACCACGAGCACAAGAAGCCAGCGGAGGATAGGACCTCCATGTTGAAATTGGGCAGAGTTCCCTTTTTCCTTTGAGCTGCAAGGAGAGGAAGAAAGGAGATTCGGAGCCCTGGGAGATAAGAGTGAAACTGGTCTAATGTTTCTCTGATAGCAGTAGTCCGTTATTACTATAATTGTTAGTATTTCTATTTGCAATTATAAATGAGGAGTACCGTAGAGTCCTTTAAATGACTACTGAAACCAACAATAATATGAAAAGCACAGGCTAGTGTGCAAGCGAGGATGCTGATGCCAATATTTTCCCAAGAGTTAATTTTTCTCCCTAAATGTAAATGCATTATGTGACTTCCAGTATTTATTCCTGCAGTCTACAGAATTGTATTTTTAGCCTTTCTCTGGAGTTACTTTGATAAGTTTTCAGAGCCCCTTTGGAAAATCTAACAAAACAGAATAATGTAGGATACATCTAAATCCTGCAGACCTTTAGAAATAGAAATTAATGCTCTGAAAATCCTTCTACTGACCCAGCAAAACATGTTGGCTAACGAAATATTTAATCAGACATATTGCATGCAGAGGGGATATGCATGTCTGTTTACACTGTGATTCAGGTCTGGTTAGAGGCAGTGGGTAGGCAGGTGTTTTTGACATAGTCTATTTTTTTTTTTTAATGTATATACATATATATATGTATGTGTGTCTGTGTGTATGTAGGCTTTGGAAGATTCCTTCTGTATCTACTTGTAAGTCTAGGAAATTATTTTTTCAAAGTGGCTTTATTTTTAATGTGTGCTTATATGTATTAAAAAGGAAAAAAAAAAACCAATAAAAATTATGAGGAATTGAGGTTTCATGAGATGTTGCAATACTGCTCTGCCTGTAAAAGGCCAGATTCTGGATTTGCAGGGTAAATTGACACAACACTATGCCGTAGGCCACAAAAGCCATTTGGAATGCTGCAGGTATCCCAGCCTGTATGGATTTGCAAGAACTAAGGACAGAAGTTCTGCTTTTGGGGCCTGAAGCCAGGGAGTGAAACCCTGGCTCCACATGAAGGTGCCTAGCCCTGACGCAGAGACCCTGATCCTGTCTGTGCTTGGCTGTGTGTTGTGCTGTGTTGGTGGACCTGCCCGTCTGGACATGGCTTGAAGGTCTGAGTGTAGCACTTCTTCGCACGGTGTAGATGCGCACTTCAGCTCTGGTGGAACAAACGCTGTGCCAGTACCAACGCCAGCGTGGGCTTTAGGGTCATTGTGAGGTCTGCCCTGGAAGCAAGGAGTCAACTTCTTCTTTACCCATGAGATCTACTGTGCATGCTCCCACAGCATCAATACTTTTAACATGCTGAGGGAAGATACAGTGGGTTCAAACATGGATCAATTAGTCATTTGGGGTGTAAAATGAAACACATGAAGTGAAACACATAAAATGAAACATAGCACGTTCTGGAAAATGAGCAAAGTGTTAAAAGTCAGGAGATTTCTGACCCTGCCATGATCTCACTGTGAGACCTTGCACAACTCCTGTTACCTTTCTGCCTGTTTCTCCATTTATAAATAATTTCCTGCTTTGTGTCATATGAACCAGTTCATGCTTGGGCAGTTTTGAACATTAAACACTCTTAAAAAGGCTAAGTAGTATTATATAATAATACCTTTTTCCCTGGTGTGATGAAGCCTGCGTCTGTTCTCTGACTTGACGGCAGGAAGGAAGGCCCACTCTGAACAGAACAAAGTACATGAGGGATTGATTAAGAAAAAGAAGTGGGGGAAGGAGGGAGAAGAAAGGCAGTTGATGGGGAGAGGCAAGCAGTGGAGGAATGTCAATTAATTGACACATCTTAATACAGTGGAAAGCTAAATCTGACCTTAAGTAAGGTAACATGAGGCTCATATACAGCAGGAAATCCTAAAAGCAGTTTATTTCAGGAGTTATCCTGAGGCTTGGGTACCAGAGAGGCAGCAGGAGGAAGCAGATCCCAGTACATCGGGGTTCATCAACTGCTGACCTAACTAGCTGCTGTTAGGAAAAGGGACCAGAACGGCTATCTGGAAGGTGCTCTAAAGCAAATGTGCGCCTCCCCTGGCAAGTCATGCACAGTTCTTAGTTTTTACCAGATCTCACAGCCGAACAACAGCTAGGTGCACAAGCAGTTGCTTGTACATGCAGGCTGGCTCTGGGAGCTACGTCAAACTCTAACCTGCTGAGGCTTTGTGCCATGCGCCTACCCCAGGAGACTTTATCACGTCAGAAAAAGGGTAAAATTCTCTTCGGCATATTTTAGAAGAAAGTATGATCTGTGTTAGTGTCAGAATTGCATAAATCTTTTAAATATAATAAATAAAAGGAGACCTTGAGGCATATTTTAATCCTTTCAATTTGAAACTGTGGGAACATCTGTTCAGAAATATGTGACCAGGACTAGCAGTGTAAGCTGTGTATGTCTAGAATTGCGAGAGTGAGAGACAGACACACACATGCACGCTTTCTAAACATGAAAACGTAACAGTTTAAGATCCATTACTGAGTGTGCAAGGGGTTACAACAAGATAGCAACCTAGCATAGGTAACTGGGAGAGCTGTGAATCACTTTGAAGATCAACATTGAAAGGTTGAACCTGATGCCATGAAAAAAGGGCAGTCAGTGAAGGTATCTGAAGAGAGTGATTGTATTTAGGGTAACAAGCAAGGAAGGTAATGTTTCCAATTCTGTTTTACATGGACGTCACCCAGATGAGAGGAGGAAGTTGTGGCTGTCAGGAGAGAAATTGCTGAAGGTCTGGAAAAGTGAATGGACACGAAGAAATCAGATTTTTAGCATTATGGAAGGAGTAACAGGAAGATACAAGATGCAGTAAACATACTCAGACTTTACAGGCCCTATGCAGGTGAAAAAGGGAAGTGATGGGAGCCTTTCATGTATTTAAGTGGGAGTTTGCTAAATTTTGGGTTGATGGTGAGATGACAAAGACAGGAAAGGATCATAGCTCTGGAGATAAGGATACTTACTCAGACATTTTTAGATTTTTGAAATAAATGAAACTTGAGATTCCTTGAAGTAGCCACTGGTTTACTATGTGTTCCTTCAGGAAATTACCAACAAGAGGAAATAGCCAGGTCTAAGTAAATATAGCAAATGAAAGCATGAGGAAAAATATAGAACTTCAAGTCTAAATGTAATGTGTGAGAAGCTATTTTGGAGGAAGAAAGTTTAATCTGACCCTAACCCAAACCATCTGCGCCTGTCTTGACTTTCTCTAGTCTTATCTCTGATCAGAGAGTACTATCACAACACTAAAATTTGGGATCTGAATCAAAAGCTCAATTAACGCTGACTTCACATTCTATATAATCACTTAAATTCCAGCTTTTTTATCTTCACCTGTGTATACATCCTCCCTTCCCCCTCTGCAAACCCAAGCCGTGTGTGCATACCTGGCAGATATCCATCCATGGGATTCAAATAAATTTTAGCTTGTTTTGCTTTCCTTGCTGTTACTAGACACCAGTGAGACAGAGTTTCTTAAAGGTCAGCCCTTGCTGCTCTCCAGTTTCAAGAAGGGAGAGGAAATTATGGACCTTCAGCCCAGACTCAATTCTGACAGGGCTAACCCAAGCTGGTCAGAGTGACACCGTTTACACACTGTAGTATCAAATTGGTTGCTGTAGCAATGAACAAGAGGTTGTCTTTCCATTTTCAGGTGACATTTTGCAGTTACAAACTTGTAACGGGCTAGCACGTTTTTCCCTGTGCAGATACCACCAGCCTATTAAAAGCTCATCGCATGGGAAATCTGGTGTCCCTCTAGACCTCATAGGAATGCAAAGAGACACAGTTTCTAGCTCCAACTCTGTATGGCATATCTGGCTAGGGCAAAAGAGCTTCTCAGGGCTTTTTCTGTGCACGTTGGACCAGTCTTAGAGCTCCTGAACACTCCAGGCATCTGAGGTTGCAGGTGTATAGAACTCTTTGCCTAATGGTACCATGCTAAATGAGAAAGATACTTATTCTAGGATTGCTGCCGTAGCCAAATAAGCTCTTAACCACAACCATTATACTCTTAGTGTATTGAAGTGCTACAGACCTCTGGAACATTTATGGCTCCAGAAAGCTCCTAGTCCTGTCTTTTCCTCCTGGGTGAGTCTGAAGGTTATGAAGCCAGATGGGGCCATCTTGCTCTTCTGTCTCCTGCTTCTGCCATTGGCTTGGGGATACTGAAAGCAGCAACATATGCTGAAGTAGTCTCTGCCAACCACTGCTCTCACAAGTGTTGGCCTCCTCCCTAGTCATACTGGCATTTCCTCTGTGGAAAACCATTTCTCTACAGCATTCAGAAGTGTAATCATTCAAAGTCGATAGCTACAGACCGCTGCCTCAATAGGTTCTCAGTCGTAGTCCTTCACTAGAGTGTCAAGCAGCTTTTCTGGGCAGATTTGTTCTCTGGCACATAATTTAATACATTTATATTTCTGTTATGTTTGGACATGTGTTCAGTAGAACATGGGGCAGATTTGCTAGTTTAACATAGACATAGCTTGTCCTGTCACACCACCTTCTGAGAGCACGTCAGCAGGGACGTGCAGATAAAGCAATGAAAAGGACCCCAGGTTGCTTTTTATTCCTATTTCTTGCTACTGACCCTGTTGTATGACTATAAAATCATTTTAGTTTCCTCTGCTTCTCTATGCATTTGTCTTCCTTGCCCATTGTGCCGATTGTGCTTTATGTTTTTGTACATAAACTGATCCTAGTACCTTGGCCGGGATCTCCAAGTCCCTGTGACACTACTGCAAATAAAAGTCCTCACTGTCACTGGTCCTTATAATTGCTACCAGGCTGAGTATGAGCATGTGTGAGAAGAGTGTTGTGCAATTGGATGCATGGCCTCTCCCATACCTTAATACCCCAAGGCTTGCATGTGGGGGTACTTATGTGTCCTTCAAATCCACATTTTTTTGGTAGTGCTATCATTGTCTAATACTAAACAAACGCTATATGATGTTTGTAAATATACTGTTTACTTAGAGGGAGCTTAGAGGAGAAAATAAGGGAGAAACATATAAAGCTCTAGTGATTTTCAAGTAAAATGAAGAAAACATAGGCACAACCTGGAAGCCATCCTCTCTTGCCTACACTACCATCCTGTGTCATCATTTGCTCCCAAGGCATCAGCTCTCCTCTCATATTCTCTTGTGACAGCCCCATTTAAAATTTGTTCCTTAAAATTTGACAGAAGAAGAGCTGTAACTCTAAAATGGCTGTCTCTTGCTTGCTGCACCTTCATCTCTGAAAGGCAGGGAACATTCTTAAATTGTTGTATGTTTTCACTACCTTATTTTGAAGGAGGTAAAACACTCTCTTACTGTGATTTGCTTTGATAAAGAGTCTTGTTTCATCCTACTCACTTCTCTGTGCTTGCTTACTTTAGCCAAAATGCAAAGTCCTTGATTTTGGTAAGGCTGAACAACACGTTTGCAAGCAACTTGCAGGTAGTGAGGTCCCCTCAAGTGTCTTCCTGATGAAGGTATCATCATCTTATGTTACTGCCTTGTTTGTCTTCCTTTGCTTTATAAGAGAGTGAAGGATTTTAATGTTTATGAAAGATGCTGGTTTACTTAACTTCAGAGAGATGAACCAAGCATGGTCCTTGAAGAGGCTTTTGTGTAAGAATTAAAGCCCTTACAGAAGGGGTAAATAGTTTGAGATTAAAAGCTCCCTCTAGCCATCACTTGTACCGTTGTCCAGCTGTAGTAAGAATAGCAGCTTCAGAGTGCAAATTTTTAGTACAGAAAGCAGAGTATATTTTGCACATTTGTTCAAGCCTAATCTATTCTACATCTCCTTGCTTCTGTTTTCTGGGCATGTGGGTTGTGTTTAACTGAGCACTTTTTAATGCGTCTTTTCAGCCCTTCAGAATGAGGTCCAGCACTGGGAAGCTTTTGGTGCTGAAACAGTCTAGCAACTACAGTAATTGAATGCATGGAATGGTTTTTAGAACTGTTTGCTTGATTCAAAGTCCAAGGAAATAAATTGGAAAGTTTAATTGATGTTTTTTCAGGCTCTCTGACAATACACTTTTTTTTTTCCACCATCGTTTCCGCTTCTATCAGTTCTGTCTGGAACACAGGGTCTGTCCCAGGCCCCACGTAACATCAGCTGCAATAAATAAGTGGAGAAACTATTCACACTTCACACGTGAGAATGTGCCCTCATTTTACAGCCCATCTATCAAACATAAACATACTCCAGCTTGGGTACGGATGCAGACCAGGAAGATTTATGATCTCAACTCCTTGAACACAGTTTTAATAAGGGCTACTACAAATATTGCAATAATACAATACATTTTAATGTGTTGGAATGCAGTCCTTGGGGGTCTGTGGGCATTTGAAAAACCCAGCCCAAATAACTAAAGCCAATATTTTAATAAAGCAGCTAAAAACCCTTGGACTGAGAACATTTGACTCAGCATTCATACAGGAATCATTTGTTCATTTAGGGTTCTAGAGGAGCTGTTCATAGGTGGACAGATTTGTACAGAGGTTGAAGCTATTCCAGCCACATGCAAGGTGAAGGGATATGAAAGTTTTGGCAGAAATAATGTGGGTCTTCTTTATCATTTGCTATATTTGGGTGTAAAGTTCTGTGGAATTAAGCTGTTACAAGTAGATGGAGAGGATCTCCATTGCTATAAAGTGATACAGTTTGTTGATTTATTTTTTTTTTAAATGAACTAGTGAAATAGAATCATAGAATCATAGAATGGCTAGAGTTGGAAGGGACCTTCAAAGGTCATCTAGTCCAACCCCACTGCAAGAAGCAGGGACATCCCTGACTAGATCAGGTTGCTCAGAGCCTCATCCAACCTGGCCTTGAACGTTTCCAGGGATGGGGCATCCACCACCTCTCTGGGCAACCTGTTCCAGTGCTCTACAACTCTCATTGTAAGCATTTTTTTTCTAATATCTAATCTAAACCTACCTCCTTCTAATTTAAACCCATTACCCCTTGTCCTATCACAACAGGTCCTACTGAACAGCCTCTCCCCATCTTTCCTGTAGGCCCCCTTGAGGTACTGGAAGACCGCTATCAGGTCTCCCCGGAGCCTCCTCTTCTCCAGGCTGAACAGCCCCAACTCTCTCAGCCTGGCCTCATAAGAGAGGTGCTCCAGCACTCTGACCATCTTCGTGGCCCTCCTCTAGACTCGCTCCAACTGGTCCATGTCCTTCTTATGTTGGGGGCTCCAGAACTGGATGCAGTACTCCAGGTGGGGTCTCACCAGGGCAGAGTAGAGGGGGAGAATCACCTCCCTCGACCTGCTGGCCACGCTCCTCTTGATGCAGCCCAGAATGCGGTTGGCCTTCTG
>WHYT01013339.1:0-21679 GCA_009806455.1 Tetrax tetrax
CGGAACAGGTTGCTCAGAGAGGTGGTGGATGCCCCGTCCCTGGAAACGTTCAAGGCCAGGCTGGATGGGGCCCTGGGCAACCTGATCTAGTCAGGGAGGTCCCTGCTTCTTGCAGGGGGGTTGGACTAGATGACCTTTGAAGGTCCCTTCCAACTCTAACCATTCTATGATTCTATGATTCTATAAGCTTCCTCTGTACTGAAAATTCCTTCATAACTTTTTGCAGTCAGGAAATTTCTTCATAACAGTCCTGCATTTATGCTCAAAATATCAGATAAAATTGAGCAAGAAGGATATTGAGAAGTCAAGCTCTGAAAAAAATTGAGATGTCTACTACCATGGAAGCTCCTTTTCCTTCCTTTTACCCAACGCCTTTGGATTTGAGAAAGCCCTGAAACTAGTTTTATTTTTGGTAAGTTTTACTTCCTTCTCCACTCAAGCTTTACATATTCATTCCTGACACTGAACTGCAGTCAATTCCTTTTTTTTCCCCAAGTTTTGTTTAAGATACTTTTATGCTCTGAAGCATCTGACAATGTGTTATGTTGTCTTTTTTATCATTCTGTGAAGAACCATTTTACTTGAATGTAAGAAGAGCTACGACAGAAGGCTCAACTGTAAATTAGACTGTAAAAATCAAGACTTTTTAATTCAATTGCAGACAATTGTTAAGAAAATATCTACCATAGCCAAGTGCCTAACTATGCATTCACCAAAGTATTTAATTGTGTGCTTACCTGCCAGTCTGGTACACTTAAAGTAATCTGTCTTATTACTTATACAAAATAAGAACTTATTTTAGCTTCAGCAATGACTGCAGAATTTCAGTCAGCTTTCTCTTACAGCCTACTCCTGCATGATGTGTGAATGGAACCTTCCCAGAATAAATCATGGTTCACTTTGACATTTTGAGCTCAAAGGTTTTCTATTTACTGGGGACAAAAAAAGAACCAAAATCAAACAAACCAAAACAACACCCAAAACAACTCCACTTTAATGATAAACTAGTTTGTCATGGGCAAATTCTTTTTTTTTTTTTTGTTTGGAAAACTTCCATTCAATTGTCGAATCATGAGTCTAGTCACTAGAGATTTTCTGAAGGGCTAGTAGGTCATTCTAGATCCCCCATATTGTAGTTTCTTATATTTATGTCTTGTCATGATCACAGTCACAAAATAGTTCAAAAATAATTTTAAATAACTAATTAAATGTGTGATTTTACTAATTCCTGAAGGAAGTGAAATGTTGCACATGGTAATTTCATTAATTATTTTCACTTTGAATAAAAGCTCTATTTTTATCACTGCTTTGCTTTAGAATATGAAGTTAACTTACTGTAACTCAATATTCTGAATATATTGTATATATTAAAATACATTTCAAAATCTGATATTTTTCTACCTCAAAATAATTAGTCATATCCCTTTTAAGAAAAAAAAGTACAGTTTTTGTGGGTTTTGCATATTAAGACAAACACTGAGTATGTGTAAGTCAGCAGATGCATTTCTTTTTACTTAAAACCTCAAAATAAAGTTCACATTTAGAAATCTCAATGCATTTTGACTTGGATTTGTGATGTAGTTCAATATATAACTGAAAACAATATGTGCGATACAGAAATTTTGGTCATTCTCCACATTCTGAATGTTTCTATAACATAGATGGTTTTAATCTAAGCCTTTGAGTCAGATCTACTTTCTGTAACTAACATGATACTTTTTGTTCCTATAGGGAACATCACTAGGCACTTCATGGCTAAAAGTCAAAGCACTATAGAAATGTCAATTAGTGGTCAATTTTCTTCTATGGTCATGATTATAGTACTGAAAGACACTATATCCTCTATTAAGGAAAATTATAATTGAAATAAAATACATGAATTCAACATTGAAAGACAATTGCTGTAATAAAATAGAAATGGCTGAAAAATAAGTATATTTTAAAAATAAAATAGTAAGGTTTTTTTTTTAAAAGAGGTTATAATAGTGTTAATTTGGTATTGAAAGAAGACGAGGTTAACAAGACTGATTATACTACAATGGATACCCCCAGGGGAAAAAAATCTATTCAGTTTACTATTATAAATAAAGCATTCTCAAAAATCTAGATGAGTAACAGCCTGAATTTACAGAATGAAAAAGTCTTGTACTGTACCCTCCTGAAGTAAGGAATCTGAAGAAAGCTTCACTGACTGAGTGGAAAATACACCAATATATATTGCATGGATGTCAAATATAATTACAGTACCTTTCATTGTTTTCATAATGTAAAGTATATTCAAATGAAATAAATTAAGAATTTGCTGCCATGCTGCCTCCCAGAAAGCAGACAAAAAACTTTAATCTGCCACATGTAATTGCTGCAAATCAAAGGAATATCTGTTATAGAAATACCATAGTAGCCACCCTATTTGAGCAGGGAAGCTGTCATTTTTTCTCTTGGCAATAGTTAAAGCACATGTATATGGATGTCAGGTTTGTCAGGTCTGTTGCAGTTAGTATGGCTTACAGTTTTTTAAAGTACATTTCTCTCAGCCTCTTGTATACCGGTCTAATCAGCAGGACAATATTATCAGGGATGTTTTTCCACGGAAGTGTTGTACTTGTCCCATTGTCTTCAGAATGCTGCTATTTACAAATCACTAAGCTATGGAAGAGATATTGTCTGGATTTAGTGGTAATGGATTGTTGGTTTATTCTACTATGATTGTTGTCATTCCTGTAAACACCAGCTTTTCACTTTGGCCCAGCCATCTGCATCAAGCTTGTCAGAAAATTAAGCCTTTAAATAAAACTGATTTTTTTTTTTTTTTGGTGCAGATATCGTTATCAAATCACAACTCAAACTCTTTTAAAAAAACCCAATGTCAGATGTGGCTCTATATGGTTGTAAAGGTACAGATATTTCAAATACAAGGAAGTAGATTCAGACATGATATAAGGAAAAAAAGTTTTACAGTGAGGGTGCTGAAACACTGGAACAGGTTACCCAGAGAGGTGGGTGAGGATGCCTCATTCCTGGGAACATTCAAGGCCAGGTCAGATGGGGCTCTGAGCAACCTGGTCTAGTTGAAGATGTCCCTGCTCCTTGCAGGGGCTAGATGATCTTGTAAGGTCCCTTCCAACCCAAACTATTCTATGATTCTATGTCTTTTCATTTGTTCTGTTGAGCTATAGAGATATGGTTCTGTTGTTTGAGGATCTCTGTGCAGGTTGGACCATAAACCTGAGTTTACATGCACAACTCCAGTGGTATCTGGCAGGCTGTATGGCTGCCACTTGAAGTACTATGTATAAATACATTTTTTTTCTGTGTTTAAAAGCAGAAAAGAAGAGTTAATCAATATGAGTAAAATAGTTGTTAGATTGTAATACTGATAGGATGGAAATATATTTTAGCAGAAATTCAGTGGAAATGGAACAGAATGCGGTGCTTCTGTCATAGTCACAATAAAGTAATATATATAGTCATTAGATTAAGTTTGCTCCAGCAAGACATACAGCATCAATTCTTTGAATATTTTTGAGTCAAAGGAAACCAGCTTATATAACCATCTATGCCAAACAGGCATGAGCTGGACAATAAGAAAACAAGTGGTCTTCAGCTTCTGAAAATATTTACAGATTCTCTAAAAGAAGTCAGCGAGGGGCAGCCACCATTTGACAGCCTGAGAGGTAACCCCTGAACATACCAGATGGGAATTAAGTACAGGAATCTTCTCAAAGGAAATCCTATTAGACAAGAAAGAGCTTAAAACTATCTGAAAACTACCTGCTTACATTCACAAGCTTGGAAATACCTCCCTCTTAAAATAGAAATATTATTGACTGCCAGTATCAAACACTGCTTCTTGTAATGTCACTTACCTTTCAGCCTACATTAAAATGTATTTAATGTACAGTTTGAATGAAAAAGACAAAAAAAAAAATAGACAATTGAAGGTTAAAGCTGCTAATCCAAAGCTGCTTATTACTTCTTTCAAAATGGAAAGAAAAATAAAGATGAAGCCACAGACCTGACTTCATATATGTCATCTACTATTATTAAATTAGACTTTTACACAAATTAAATTTAAATTTTTGTCTTTAATAAATTCACTATAATGTATCTAAATAACTGGAGATAGTTAACATAATTGCACATTATGTTGAATAATATTGTGCTTTCTTTTCAAAGTAGATCACCTCAATAAGAGGAACAAGAGGAGAGACTGATTATAGGCATGCCAAAAACTCATTTAAATAGGGTCAAAATGGTGCCTGGCTAATTAAAAATCTGAATGGCACATACAACCTTGGAAAGATTCCAAATTTGGACAAAATTTCATGTGCTGACTAATTTAATTAGAACTAACAGACAGGGTCTAGACATACCGTTCAGATTACCTGGTAGCAAGAAAGCTTGCTTAGCCAACAGGCCAAGCATTTACATGGTGGTTGTGTCCTTTTCTCCATATGATACTTATTCATTACACACCCGTGACCATTCTACTACCCTGCAATACTTCGTTGGCTAGTGCATAACATGTTAAGGACCATATAGCAGTATTGCATAATTTATAAGTAGTTGTTGTAAGTCATCTGGAGTGCAACTTTACTCAGCATTAAAGTATGCTTGTTAGTAAAGTGCAAATGAAATACAATGAGACTGGTGTCAATATGGAAATATGAAACACTTTTTTCATGTATCCTAGGTATTTGGATTAAGACAAAACCATTTCTACTTGATGTGTGATGATAATGGCAATGCAAGCTAATGTCTGTTAAAAAGCAAATCACTAAATTCCACAATCAGTAAAATACCATTGGTAAAAATTCTTCGTTTTGGAAGTTACTTTACTGCTAGGTTTAATACATCAGAGTGTAAATATATGTTTACTACAGCTACCTTACAAATATGTTTAATTGGTTTTCTTACAGGTACTTGAATGAAAAAATCATAGAAACAAAATATTATTGTAATATTTTCTGTAAAAAAAAAAAAATTTAGCCAACAAAAATCTATAAATTCATTGAATGCTTAGTATTTGTAACAAAATTTCAATCTATTTTCACAATGAAAAGTATTAGTTCAAATTCTGCATATGAGAAAAAATGTGTAAGTGCACTCTGGGTAAACTGAACACTAATTAAGGAACCACACTAGATCACAAATAGACATTTCTGAATGCTGAAAATGTGTCTGTGATAGCATTAAGTGTACCACAGTTTTCATAACTGTCTGATACACATAAAAATCTGTTATATAGGTAAAATTTAAAGAAATCCTATAATAAAACTTCTGACAAATGTGTTCACAAACGTTATTTTCTTTCTCAGACTCGACACCCACAAAATCTTTGTCTATTAGGTGGCATGATAGGTAGCTATTGACTTCTGTTGAGATTCAATTAGGATTTATTGACCTGAGAGTTAGGTATTGATCTAGTCAGAGAAAAGATAAATCTCTACCTAGAGGTACAATAAATCTTACAGTTGGCTGAAAACAGAATTCCATGTTGTTCCATTGTTATAGGTACACTGCTATCAAGAAAATGACGGCGGAATTAGTTAAGTGGTGTAGCTTCTTTAAAAGAGGCACCCTCACACTACAATAAGTTAAAAAGCATCACAATAATGTCACACAACACATTAAATATGACCACACCATGACAGGACAAAATTTTATAAAGTTTCTCTTTTTTATTTGACTGAATACATTATTCTGCAAGGTGGTCAGCCTTTGCTGGATGTATTAATATTGAACACTTCTTGATTTGAAACTGAAGCTTGCCCGCATTTGAAATTATTCTTAATTTAGACAAAACTCACATTCAAAAATACAAGGGCTGACTCTTAAAAGTTCTTACTGGAGCAAGACGTATTTAGGAATAATTCCATATACATCTTGTCATCAACCTTGGGAAAATCAGGACTTTGTCACAGACCCCACCCACAGTGAGGAAAGTTATGCAAGTTTATGAACCAAGTTACAAGTGTCACAATTTTATGCAACTTTTTATTACAAACTGCTACATTGGGTACTGTAAAAAAAAAAAAAAATCAAAAATCCTTTTTCCTTTTCCTCTTCCTACCTATTATTCTCATCTACAATCATTGAAAAATCCAATAATAGCCTTTGTTTTGTACCTTACAGTTTCTATTTTTCTTTGAGAAAATAAGGAAATATATTAACTTAGAACTTGATTTCCTTGATCAATCAGCAACCAGCTTAATAAACTACAGTAACCTACATGAGTCTTCTGATGAAGACTGTATTCATATAGTTGCATGACAAATGTAGAAATCCACTCAAACTCAGTTTCAACAAACTAAAAAACACAGACTTGATTAAAGAATAAGTAAGGTTATGTAACTGGGATCTTTCAAGTGCCTTAAACTTTTATACCATTTGGTTATGCATTGGCAATATAATATATTGTAATATTCCAGATCTGCACTGGATCAACATTCGCTGTTTAAATCTACAAAATTTCCACAAGGAAGTTTTTACTAACTGGAATGACATGTCAAAATTATTTAAGGATATTATTGAAAATCAGTATTAAAAACAAAAGATGAAGAGTTGAAATACAGTTGTTTTTTTTTTTTACAGATAGAAATATTGTAAACATGTAAAATGTAAAAAAATGAAATAAAAATGCTTGCAAAATTCCACCTAGCTTTTTTAAAAAAAAAAAAATTACATTTTTCAGTGAGTTTCCTTGTCTGGATAATTAATTTGTGATCTACACAGGGTGATAAAACATACCAACAGCAGTGCCATAGAGCTTTTTCTCTTCTTTGGGGTTTATCTAGAAAGTATTTGCCTTATGTGGTCCTGGAATGAATCAAAGAAGTGGACTTCAGTACCCTCTGTCCTTTCTAAAGGACATAAAATTTTCTAAAATTATGTCTATTTTCTCCATTTCACATTAAATTTCCTTTGCAAGAGAACGTAGACAAAAGATAATAAGACTACATTAATTTACAATTTGTTAAGAGTCAATGACTGTTCCTTTCTAATATGAATGGCAAATAAAAAAAAAAAAAAAGATTCACTCTTCTGCTAACATTTAGGAGGACTAAGAGTGCTTTTAAAAGTGCATAAGGAAGTAAGCTGCCTATTTAAAATACAATCCTTCAATTCATTTAAGTACCTATCCCAAGGCTAAATTATTCTTCTTCACTTAATTGTTCTTGAACATTATGTCACAGGCTAAATAAAAGTCCTCCCTTTCTAATTATTATCACAAAATAAAACTGAGATTCAGAGCAGTACATCAGTTTTCACTCTGAATTTCTTTCACCATTTTTCTTAAACCAAATGAAACACAGAAACTTATTATTTTCCTGGTGTTTTCTTTGTATATGCCCGTAGAGGAAGTCTTTCCTCTAAATTTAATCTACAACAGCAAACATTTGTCTGTATGTGTAGCTCATTTTTCTAAATCTACAGAAAGACATGAGGTAATACAAAACAGTATACCTAAAGCAATTTGCATGTACCTACACACATGGTAACTGATACATAAATTAAAAAAAAAAGAGTGTTTCATCTCATGTACCAGGCAAGAGCCTATAAAAATCCCTCACACCAGGCCAGCTACAGTGAATCCTAATGAGAGTGGATAGGAGCTTTTCCTGTGCAGAAAATGCAGCAATTATGGCTTGCCATGTTTTGAACTGTCAAGTAGGTTTTTTTTGTTCTTAAAGTACATAAATGATGGTGAGCAGGAGCTCACATTGTTGATCTTGATCTGGTATAAATCCACATACTTCAAAAAAAAAAAAAAAAAAAGATAATGAAGTTATGCTGATTTACATTGGTAAAGAACCTTATCTTTTATTTTTAGGCAAAAAGCTTCTTACCATTATTAAGGCTAAGCTGTCAATCTAGTAATCTAGTTGATGAGTTTTGACTCTGCAGGTATTAATTGTGAGGGGAGCTTGTATCAGGGAGGACTGTCTTATATGAGTAAGGTGTTGCTGTTACAGCTCCTGAGAATCTGGCCAATAATTACACTTTTGTTTATACCATGATGTTTCTAAAATGATGATTTCTAAAATCACATCTGAAAAATAAATATACATTTGTGAATTTGTGTGTTAATGTCAGAAACAGGAAACACAGCCTGCATCCCTATTTGGGCCATTTACTTCCTTTTAGGAACAGGCAATTCAATTCAAATCTCTCTACCTCTACTTCCAATCCACATTTTCTTTCATGTTTAAATTTTAGACTGTCCAGAGTCTTCTACCATCTTATTTTATTGGCAAAAGCCTAGTGTAAAAGTGAAGCCCATTATCAGTTACAGGCACAAAGTGGTGCTCTAATATATAGCAAGTAATATCATAGAAAGAGACTTTATAAGCAACGTGTTTCTGGTAATACCAATTTGGTGGAGAAATTTAGAACTACATCTTCTGACACAAGCTGTAAGTAAACCAGCAGTAGGAGTGTAACCGGAATAAAATTTTGACTGCCTAAAGCTCAGCTATTGCAAATTAACCCAAACATTGAAGAGTAAGTAAGCCTAAGTCAGGAAATACCTACAACGAATAATGCATTTTCTGTAGGTAATATAGTTATTTACAAAACTTTGTTGTTGTAACTCTCAGGAAACTGAAAATTAAAATGAAGCATATTTTAAGGTATTTAATATTTTAATAAATTATATTCTATTTTATACAATATTTCAGTAGCTCTGGTAGTTATGTTAGAAAACATAATTTCCAATATATAAGTGATCAGAAAGTGGCAATGGTGCATAGTATCTTCTTTAGCACGTGTAGACATTGCCCATTTATGCCAATAATATCTTCTTAATTTTGATTAGAACTTCTTGTACACTTTTAAAATTCACTTTTAGTGAGGAACATTTTCCTGTATATAGGACAACTGCCAGCATGATCTCAGAGGATATAGTATAATGACAGATTCTTTTTAATATTTTCCAAGACTTTGTAAAAAGTTGTATTCTGGTTGTTAGGAGTCTGAAGAGTAAAAAAAAATGTATTTTGACATGCATAAAATTTTTGCATGGTGATCCATTACAGTCATACAATATCACTTAGGTTTTTTTATTAACTGTATTGTAGAAGCCGTTTACAGAAAGATTGGAAAACAGATTTTTATTGCCCTTTTTAGAAGATGTCATTTGTCAAATGGACAATGACACATATATCCTCAGAATCTTAAGATGATTTAATGTTTTACACATATATAGTTTGCAAAGGACACAGCTATATCACTGTGCTTTGAACAAATTAATGGGTCTTTTTAATGAACAAGAGATTAAAAATTTCTAAAAGCTGTCTAAAATTATTAAATTTTCTATTTTTGGTCTCATACTGAAAAAAAAAAAGTCCTTGAAAAATAGTTTTCTTTACACAATAGCAAGACAATATAGGTAAAAGGTTCAATTTTCAAGCATAAATACCTGAAACAGTCATTTAAAACATGGTCCAACTTAAGTGTGCCCACGTGTCCCTAAGAATTCATACTTAACACTGGACAAGGATATTTCAAAATATTGACTTCATCATTGGCTTCTTGTGTCTGAAAAACTGATTTTCAGAAGAATACAAAGGATGTGTTTAAAGATTCTATCTTACTTTGTAAAAGAGGGGAAAGTAATTAGCCTTGCTAAACCCTACAGTAGAAAATGGAAGAAACAGAGGTTATATCATTTATTATGTCATATTTGGATAATGCTACCACTTATTAACTGTCTATAATTTATGATTGCATAAATAATATTGAAAAACTGGTTTGCAGTGCATTTAGAATCACAATCCAAATAGACCAGTGGTGGCCTTCTTTTGGCAGTCAGTCCATCTTCTGCCTCAGTGCAAGATAAGAATCACAAACTGGGACTTCTCTGTCCTGGGAACTGAATGGATGTTCATAACAGACCTAGTGCTTCACAGAGCACTAGATGAAGTGACAATTTGCTGCACATATTTCTGGCCCAGAGCTCCTTTCAATTTTTACAGGCAGTCAAAATGTACAGCAAATACTTAAAATGATTAGAAAGCAGCCCTAGCCCTAGCCCTAGCCCTAGCCAGATAACTCCTTTGACCCACTGCTAGTCTCCCTTTGCAGCAGAAAGGCGCTGCTCAGAGTATGACTGCTGGAGTTCATACACAGAATACCATTACATCCTGATTTCATGAAAAGTGCTACACTTTAAAGTCAAGAGATACACAATGTCTTCCCTTGCAAAATCTGTTGTTGTAGCTCTGTCCATTTTACAAGTTCTCACAATTTATTTGGACTTTACATATCTAACACAGAAGGAAACTTTTTTAAAGTGATCCCAATTCCACATAATTGTTCCTAGAGACATTTTTAAAGCTATTTCTAGCACAGGACAGAAGATTTGTCTATATATGACAGTCCTGCATAAATACTATAAATTATCATAAATCTGTCAACATGGAATTTTTCATTTTCTATTGTAAGACTATTGTTATTATAAAGCCGTATAAAAAGACTGACTTTTCAGCATTTGAGCTTTATGAATCAATTCCATATTCTATAATGGCACAAAGAGCATTTTGACAATTATAGATCTCTACTGAGTTTGCTGAGTGTAATAGTGAAAGAAACATACTGAGCAAAGAGTAAGAAAATATATGAAAAACTTAACATTCTTTCAAACTCCAAAAAGAATGTTAATTTTTCTCCACTTGTATATAATAAATACGTTAAAGGCTGAATTCCAGAGATTTATTTTAGTCCTTCTATGAAGAACAATCCACAGACTGGAGTCCTATTTCTCCATGTTGCATTATGGAGAACTCAAATCTGAAGTAGAACATTTAATAAGTACCTGTGGATGCATGGCTATCAATTTCCAAAAAAAAATTAAAGTTACATACACAAACTATTCTACCTGCCAAAACTTCCAGTTTTGCTTTCAGAAGTGTTTCAGAGCCCTAGTGAATGTTCCCATTAAGCTACTTCCAGCCTTACCTCTCCTGACAGCTGTGTTCTGATTGTTTAGCTATTGCCAGTGCAAAATGTAATAATGTGAAGATTATTTGCCTCTAAAGATTACTCTCCATGGAAGGACCCTTGTGGGTCTCTGACATTAAACACAGACCCCTTATGCAAAAGCATGCCAATCTTATAATTTCTCAGTGTGTACTTGAAGAACAAGCACAATTCCCAACAGTTCGACATCAAAAGAAAACTCCCAACATGAAATACAACTAATAATGTAGACCATTTAAGGACTGAAATGTAAAGATACATCATGTAATTTTATTTTTTAAAAGTCTTCAGAGGTCATTGCTTGAAACGGTTAGGAAATACTTTGGCAACTGTGGTAGTCAAGCTGTCTGACCAGGCTTGGTATAGCAGTGCAGGCACTAAATAGCATAAAATGCAAACACTGCACACTTGAAAACTCAAGGTAAACTGAGACCTGCTTGACAGATCATCCATACAGATATAATCTATTTCTTTGCAAAGGGATTTAAGTCAATCTGTATCATAGGATTGTGTCAGTAATTTCTGTATTATTTTTCTTTCAGTAAAATATATTTTTAAACTGCCATCCCTCCAATTATAACCCTAAATCTGAAAGCTATGCAGCAGTTTTTTGACTTGTGCCTAATTGTTAAGGCTACACTTTCTCTGGAGGAAATATGGTCTATTTTTAATGGTGCAAAATGGAAAATAAAACAATACATCATTATACTAGGTATATATTTTAATGAATGGTGTCAAACAAATGATCCTGTCTGATGTTCTAGAAGTGCTTGTGCAAATACTTAAGAATTTCCACCAAGTTTCAACATCCTTCATCTTTACTCTGAGCAATTCTAAATAATAGAGGGTCACCTGTGAATAGCTTATTCAGGAACAAAGCATATCTCAAAAAATTCACTGAAATATTCTGAAACACATTAGTATAGATTTTTCTTCACGTAAGAACTCATATTTAGATTATTTATACACTGCATCGGGTCAACAACTGTGAATATTTCTGCATTGTTAAAAGGATCATTTTTCCTTCTTGTTTGTTTTCTTCTGTGGTTACCTATCTTAGTTTGCAGCATGGTGATGTTCCCACTTCCCTGCTTATGAACAGTACAATGAGCTTAATACAATGAGCTTCTTTGAGCAACAGGAATATTGAGTATTGCATACAATGCAAGACTTATCAATAACTTATCCAAAAAGAAGAACTCATCCAAAAAAAAAGGAAGATAGAAAGACAATATGAGAAGGATATTCCATCCACCTTTCATGCTGTGTACAAATGTGTATATGCCTATATTCAATTCCTTCCTCCCTCCTTTTGAATTGTGGAAAGAAAGTCATGAAAGGAACACATTTATCATATGATATTCTAGATTCCAATTTTAAAATTAACATAAATGAGAATCTTACACTGAAAATAATGCTGCAAGACAAAATCAAAAACTTAGGGAAAAAAAAAACAGATTTCTAATCAGGGCTGCCATCCATTCTGGTTTTTTTTTTTTTTTCCAGGTATTTTATCCAGACAGACTTTAAGAATTCTGCACGATTTCCAGATACATAGCAAATCTAGTCAGCTGAAGCTTCCAATGGAATGTCCCACACATCCTTTGGATTTATTATGAATGTACTACACAGACGATAAGTACCTACACAGGCAGCTTAATGTATCCAGGCAGCAGAGAGACATTCCACTTCAAATTAAATCTTTACATGCTCCATAGTTTGGTCCATCTTAAAATAATGAACTTAGTGATCATACTCAGAGCACCTACAGTTTGTATATATAGATGTCTCACACGGATTAATATATATTTCTGGAAATGTCAGATGGAAGCATGAGACAACTTTCTCCACTGTGACGTCGTACTGTCTCCTACTGTTTCTGTGTTTTGTTCTTTACCTACTTCTTACATTCCATGGGCTCATTCATCCACAGGTAGCTCAGGAGCAAGCACATTCCTAGGCTAATCCTGAATCTCAAGAGAACACTCATTCAGTCATCTCAACAGCTCTAGGTTATTTTTTGTCTGCTATGTAACAGATTAAAAAATAGAAAAGTTTGAATTTCACATTTTTTTTAAAGAAAAATAATACATTTTCCAGAAAAAAAAAATTAGTTTCACTTTTACTATGAGCTAAGGAGTGAGTATTCCATAATGAAAATCACTGTGGCAGCAAATAAAATAATATAGTCTCTATCATCCCCCCTCGAACACATTTATCAGCCTGAATTATTCTTTGATCTCTATATGGATATAATCTGTAAGAATATCACTTTCAAACACCAAGTCTTACTGCCATAAATGAATCTGCCCAATTATAAATTAAAAGAATCACAAGTCTTCCTGTCCTAAGGAAGGATAAACTTTGTAGTACTGCATCCAGATCTGGAGTCCCAAACATAAGAAGGATGTGGAAGTCCCACAAAGATGATCAGAGGGCTGGAGCACCTCTCCTGTGAGGACAGGCTGAGAGAGTTGGGGCTGTTCAGCCTGGAGAAGAGGAGGCTCCGGGGAGACCTGATAGCGGTCTTCCAGTACCTCAAGGGGGCCTAGAGGAAAGATGGGGAGAGGCTGTTCAGTAGGGCCTGTTGTGACAGGACTAAGGGTAATGGTTTTAAAATAGAGGGAGGTAGATTCAGATTAGACATCAGGATTTTTTTTTTTTACAATGAGGATGATTGAACACTGGAAAGGTTGCCCAGAGAGGTGGTGGAAGCCCCATCCCTGGAAACATTCAAGGCCAGGTTGGATGAGGCTCTGAGCAACCTAATTTGATTGGAGATGTCCCTGCTCCTTGCAGGCGGGGTTGGACTAGATGACCTTTGAAGGTCTGTTCCAACTCAAATGATTCTATGATTCTATATTTGAAACATTATTGACACATGTTTGTCTAACATGTTTGAAAGACATCCATTAAGCAAATTGGCATTTCTTAACTGGGCAATCTATTCCAATCTTTTAACGAGAATGCCTGATGAATAAATTTGAAGAAATATATTAAAAATCTCTGAGTTAAGGAGGAAAAAAGTAGGAAACAAAGATAGACAGGCAGAGACATAGTACACTGATTATACAGGTCCCAGGACTTATGTATCTCAAACAATTCATCCATTAAATGTTTCAAAAAATATTGGCCAAATTTTTCTAGGGAATACTGTAAAGCTTTTTAAAAAAAAAAAAAAATCAAATTCTGAAATGCTTAGTCTTATACTCTAAATAGTATGTGCTGCAATAAAATTCCTGGCAATAAATTAAAAGAAAAGGACAGCCTTAACCAGTGAAGTTTTATGTTCAATGTTGATGCAAAAGTATACGAATTGTGCATCACATTACAATAATGTATTTATAATCTGATGGGAAAAAAAAAAAAAACGCAAACCCATACGATACATGACCTAAATATATGATTTTTAAGTCATAGGTTTCTGTTGATAATGGTCAGTTACAAATCCCACTTTTTTGGCTAAAATATGTAACTCTTTGATGCCACACAGTTCTGGATTTTACTCTTTCAAAGAGAAAGAGTTGCTAGTTTTAGATACAATCTCCAACTTGTTTCGCATTTGAACAGCTGTCCATCTGGAACATGCTATATTTCTCAGTAGTTTTCAGAACTATGAACATAACTGTCCCTTAGGAAATGAAGAAATTAATTCCCATTCCTGAAACCATAATTGCAAAATAGAAATGGAGTTGTCTTCTCTTCTGTTCAGTTTCATTATTTTCTATTCAGTAGAAAAACTAAGTTAAGTTTGATCCCAGTCATAGAGTGGATTCAATCTCCCTTTCTCTTACAGCCTTCAAATACCTTCTTAACCAGGGAAGTATGTTTGCATTGTTATTAGCTAGATATGTTGAAAATTGTGAAAAAAAAAAGATGTATTGTTAAAACATAGTATCATTTACAGGTAGTTATTCCTTATTACTTCTTCAGTTACTGATGTTAGTTCTTCATGAACATGGAATGGACATTGAAAAAAAAGAGTCTCACTGAGACTCTTGACGTTATTTACGAGATATCTCAAGTATATTCTGAAAATGTTTTGGTTTTTTTTTTTTTGTCTGTAGAAGTTGAATTCCGACTCATAAATACAAATTTAAAATGTATTTCAAAGATCTCTTTTTTAAAAAATAGAACTGACTCATCTGTACAAAGTGTTTTTATGTCAGTTATCCAGACTTTTCCAAGAAGAGTATATTTTCTGATAAAATTGTGGTCAGCTGTCGTGGAAAACTGTATATATACAAAAGCATAAGTGGTTTGGAAAACTGTATATATACAAAAGCATAAGTGGTTTGGGTTTTTCTTTTCAGTCACAAATTTCTTATTTTTATATCCTGATGACTTTGTGAGAAAAACATGCATGCATGTAACTAAAATGCTTGAGTATTGCCATTTCCTGCCAGAGGTGACTGTTGGCAGCTTTACAGTAGTTTTATAGCTAGTACAGAATACAGCATGCTGGCTTGAAAAACTGTTCAATCATGATGCCTGTCTTTCAGGCTGGCTTCCTAGAAGGGAGTAGATAAACTTTATATTGTTAAAGTTATTTTTCATTAAAAGCCTTTGATAGCATAGCCCCTAGCTATCTGTCAGATTTCCTTCTTCAGTCTCGTCTTGAGATGTGACTATGCTTATATAAACCTGCTCTTTACAGATGATAGCTAAATCTCCTACTTTAAAACAACAGATTATTTTATCTGTGCTGCCACATTTGCTTAGATTTATCACTCCTATCCCTTCCATTTCCACTCACCCTTCCCCATCTTACAATTATAATAATTTTCCTTACCCACCACAGTATTTCTTAATAAGCCTTCTCTGACACTGAAGTATTCTGATTGCTAGTTCTGCTTAGCATTCCAACTTTTTGGTAAAGCAGTAAGGATGAGTTGTTAATAAAAAGTATTTTTTTCTTACTAGAGATAAGATAAAATAGCAGTTGCATTGGAAGGTGCAATATTTGAGAAATACCAATATATAACCAGATCTTAGTTTTGCAGCTATATTGTATTACTGTCTGTGATAACAAATACATTTTAACGCCAGAAGTCCAAGACACAGTTAAAAGCAAAGTTTGTGAGATATCCTTCTCAGTGACTCTATCAGGAATAAATCCAGTATAAATGCATAGACCTAGAACTATATAAGCTTGGAACGAATGAAACAAAATAAAAATTCAAGGACTGCATAAGCTTACTGCAAAACTGGCCATGAAGTGCATTACCAATGCAGAAAAAGACTCTTCTCTGACCAATTTATACACAGTCTGAGGAAATTAAACCATGTACAGTTTGAAATGGGAGGGAACAGACTTGCAAAGCTATCTTATCTTGATTATGCTGTTATATAACGATTCATTTCAGCAACATTTGGCTTTATTTTAACTTTCTTTGCTAAAATCTATGGTTTTTTGGTAGGAACTCTCAGGGTTTGTTTGTTTTTTTTTTTTTCTTAATAGTGATTGTTCCATGTTATGTATTACAATCTGGAGGAATACTAACAAGGAAATTAAAGTGGTTTTTTTTCCCCCGTCTCTCTTATGAGAACTGAATCTACAGAACATGTTTTTTTTGCCTTTCAATATAGGGGCAGGGATGAAGGGACTGTACATATTGGCTAAATGTCACAACACACAGCAAGCGAGGATGTTCTTTGAAACTAGATAGAAATCAGCCACCTCTGCCTCCCTAAAGATCAAGTCACAGCACTGCCCTCAGTACAGGTTGGTTCAAACTGTCTGTGTACATTTGTGAGAGAAAAGGACAGAAGGGAAAAGGGGCTGATGTAGTGAGTTTATTTGTTCTCCACTAGACCATAAGATCCTGGGACTGAATTCCTGGGCAAGATATATTTGGTATTTGTTCACAGAATATATAACATCTCAAACATATTGGATCTTATATGAATTATTACATGTATCATTTGTATAACATGTGATACAGCTACTGGTTGATAAACAAAGCTTACCCTAAGATTGCTCAGAAAACAACCAGTTTTCATTTAATAATACCTAAGTGCTAGTTTCCAAATAAAATTTTACACTGAAGAACATTTTTATTTACTCTCCTTTCCCTCTCCCATGTACAGTCAGCTTTTCCTCCTGGGGCACTAATGCACTTACTTACTCTAAAATCCAGTAATTTAACCAAAGGCAGACACGATACATTAATCATACTGATTATGTGTTGCATGGTATCTTTCTCTCATCAAGTGTCTTCTACATATTTTATATAAATCTTTCAAACTGAAAATTAGAAATATTAAAACGAGTCTCAAAGCCAAGCTGTATGATTGAGAGAATCATTTATCCTAGTGTCACTGAACTACAAAATCAATTAATGTCTTCTGTCATCTTCAGAAAGTGCTATCTAACAGACAGCCTGCAACAAATTATACCAGATATTCCAAAAAGCAACTTCTTCTTCCATTTAGGATTAGAATGCCAGTAAATTGACCCTTTCTCTACATGTTCACATGTCTAAGGGAAGAGGTTACTTTTCTTCTGCAAGCCTTTCAAAAAGATTCTGAATGGCTTGCTAGGACAAATCAAGATGTAATTGAAATTCTGTTCAAGGAATTTACAAAGGAATATTTAACTGAGGTGTAATTTCTACATAAAGTAACTTTCCCTAGATGTGTTAGTGCTTCAAACAATATAAACAGCGGAATTGACCTTGCCTCAAAATGGATATAAAGAAAAAGTCAACCCAAGTAAACAAATCTGTACAGCTATTTCAATACCATATTCAGTATCTCTGTTTTCTCTAGTTTGGTTTCTCAAATCGTCTTAGCATCAAGTAGATGTTTGTATCTTCTTTTCCATATCATTTTGCCAAAATCCATCAGTGTATCCAAATTTCACAGTCCAGATCACATTTTAACAATAAACCCCTTCCTGCTATCCACTGTCAGTTTGGAAAAATATTATTTTTTCAAAGTAAGTGGAAGACGGTTGGAATTATGTCTGGAAAAAAAAAAATTGCCTAAAAGGCAGGAAAGTTCTTTTCCTGCTAAATTACTGGTCTCTCGCTCTAGGCTTGTGAGTGATGACACAACTTCCTTCTGAACATAGAATCATAGAATCATAGAATGGCTAGAGTTGGAAGGGACCTTCAAAGGTCATCTAGTCCAACCCCCCTGCAAGAAGCAGGGACATCCCTGACTAGATCAGGTTGCTCAGAGCCTTATCCAACCTGACCTTGAATGTTTCCAGGGATGGGGCATCCACCACCTCTCTGGGCAACCTGTTCCAGTGCTCTACAACTCGCATTGTAAAAATTTTTTTCCTAATATCCAGTCTAAATCTACCTCCCTCTATTTTAAACCCATTACCCCTCGTCCTATCACAACAGGCCCTGCTGAACAGCCTCTCCCCATCTTTCCTTTAGGCCCCCTTGAGGTATTGGAAGACCGCTATCAGGTCTCAACGGAGCCTCCTGTTCTCCAGGTTGAACAGCCCCAACTCTCTCAGCCTGTCCTCATAGGAGAGGTGCTCCAGCCCTCTGATCATCTTTGTGGCCCTCCTCTGGACCCTCTCCAACTGGTCCATGTCCTTCTTATGTTGGGGGCTCCAGAAATGGACACAGTACTCCAGGTGGGGTCTCACCAGGGCAGAGTAGAGGGGCAGAATCACCTCCCTCGACGTGCTGGCCACACTCCTCTTGATGTAGCCCAGGATGCGGTTGGCCTTCTGGGCTGCAAGGGCACATTGCCGGCTCATGTTGAGCCTCTCATCCACCATCACTCCCAAGTCCTTCTCCTCAGGGTTGCTCTCAATCCATTCTCTACCCAGCCTGTATTTGTGCCTGGGATTTTGTTGGAAAGTTTTATTTCTCACTTGCTTCTAAATGGAAATTAAGCAGTTCATTTTTAGCTGTAACTCTTCACAATGTAGGTACTGACAGTCATAAAGAATTCCTTGCGTTCATTCACCATTTCAGTTAGGTGAATGACCTAAGATGGACTTTAAAACTGGCAATTTTCAGTAGAAAATCCTTGACTGAAAACTGCATGAACCAAATGTAGCTTTACTGATGCACATAAAATGCTGCAAAGCTGTTTTACATGAAATTAACTTGTGTGATAACTGATCTAGGACACTGACTTCTCATTTACACTGTGCAGACCAGTATTATGTCGTGCGGAAGGGGAAATAAGAAATCTGAGCACTGAGTCCTTTGGCTTCCTGTTTTCCTAACAGGGCCTATGTTTTTCCTTCTTGCCAGAAATAATTTCCTGAAGTCAGTCTATATCATAAGACTTTTGAGATTGTCATTGACAGGTTTCATGGGTGATATTCTTCAGCTTTCACTCTATCTTAAATACAAAGAAAGAAATACCACTTCTTCATTCCTTATTTTGGTAGTCAGAGCAAGGGTTAAAATTAAGATCCATTTCTCCTCCTCAGCCCCTAAGTTGCCCACTTGGGGGCTAACTTTAATGTATGATCCACTCACAATTCTATATTTAAATTCAAAGCATAATTTCATTATTGCATAAGGAAATAAATCAGTCCACCTTTGACTTACTATTTTTAAAAGGACAGATACCTCATCTGCATTATCTAAGCTCTGAACAGCAAAGGTTGTTATTCTAAATATCCTGATATGGCTCAAAATTACATAGCCACAACTTTAGCAGATAGAAAAACACAGAAAGGACAGCAGATTTCAGGAACCCTTGTATAATCTTCATTTTGAATATCTAATTTGTGCATTTGGTGTAGTTTCCCCTTGTGCAGATGGTACATTACTACTCCAGTAAAGGAACATCTTCAGAGCCAAAATACAAATTAAAAATTCTGGCAATATTAGATAGTCTTAAAAAAAATGTCACAGCGAAAAAAAAACAAAACAAGGACAGTATCCAAAGGAAGTGTAAGTGTGCCCTTTTTTACTTACTTAAAAAATAAGCAATCCTTTATGGAAGTCTTTAATTCCCCCTTCATTCGCCGTCCTCTCCCTGAGGCCCCATATGACTGTAACCATTCTCCTAGTTAAAAGAGCTTGGATACAACCTCAGGTGTCTGCCAGAAATGAATGCTTCTGAATGACATGCAGTATTCCCAGGCTCGAAGGGTACATTTGGTTTCTCTGCAATAGTGAATATTTATATAAAGGGGTTTTGCTGCAGTGGAACAGGGAGGAGGGAAATACTGCTACATCTTCTCTGTTGGATTTTTATATTCTGCCAAAAATGACATGCATTATTCTGAAAGAAGCAGTAAAATAAATTTTAATTTATATACAAGCTCTGTTCATTCACTTTATTATCAATAACTCTTGCATGAAAATCCTCTAATTACATTCCATTCTATTTAGAGCCACTGTGTCTATTCTTTGCATACATACATATACACAAGCCACAACATAATTTTTTTGCCCTTCCTTTTGATACTTTTAAGAAGTACCCTCCATAAACCTTTACCTAAGCATGGAAATGTGAAATGGTAAGTATGAAAAACAATAATAGAATTAAAATTCTTAATTCTTTTGTGCTTTCTATGTGAACATCTGCAGGTATGCAAAAAAAAAAAGGGGGATATGAGAAGTCTATGTGATTGATTGCTTAACTCTGAAGTGGATGCCACCCACGTCAACAGTTGTCAGTAACTCTATTTTTAGTACAAATAGCATGCAAGTAACATTTATGTCAGGTTGTTTCTTGGGTAGACAAGGGCTGTACTGTGTTGATCTTCTTGTTTAGAGAGAACTAATGCCTCTCAGATTTTTTTGGTTTTGTTTTGTGGATTTTTTTTCCTTTCATTTTCTAAGTTAAGCTAACATATAAACCGACACAGTGAGAAACTTTATCTTAATAATACACTCTTCCAAGTTAGCTGAGGCTCAGTCTTTTTAAGAATTGACTACTTGACACATTCATGGCCAGAAAAGAATTCTTTACACACAGGGATGTCCACTTGTAAAATCAGGCAATAAATCTGATTCTAAATATTCTTCTTTGATGTAAATTAGCAAAACCTCAGATATTAAAATGCCAGGTTCTTCTTTGCTTTTCACTTGTTATTACTGGCAAATACATACATCTTGGATATATAAGCTGAAAAGGACAGTACAACTTACTGGTCTTATTATTTTTGCTAATGAAGGTCTGTTCTGTAATAGATATTCAGCTAATTGACAATCTCGTGGTGAAAGAGTACTTGATGGATCTTTCATTTTTCCACTATGCTGTTGGAAAATTATTTTATCACAGTGAAAATAAATAATTATTGAGCAAGCTGAAACAAACATAGATTTATGAACTATTTTAAAAATGTCTATTAATAGAATAAAGTGATTTTTCTTAGAAGCCATCAATTCAAATATTTATACAGCCATACTGTAGAACTGGAATAAAAATGTCTACAAGAAATGAACAATCTCAGCTTTCCCCTTGTATCCTGCCCTTACTGCTACATCAATAAGGCATGTAACACTGTAGGCTGATGGGCTTCAGAGTCATGCAGCGAAAAACTTGGGCTTTTGCAAATCTTAAGAAAAACAAACTGTTCAGTGGCATCATTTATGTTGTGAATGGTTGAAATGCTTATTCACGATAAATATTTAATGCATACCTTATGACAGGTCAGATAAGCCTGGAGGAGCTATGGTAAACTGTGTGGCATTATACATATGAGTAGCCTGTTTCTCATTTCTAATGCTGCCATTTCATTTGTTTTTTTTTCTTTTTTTTT
>WHYT01013340.1:0-28773 GCA_009806455.1 Tetrax tetrax
TTTTTTTTTTTTTTTTTTTGGCCTTCTATTTGAGAATTCCCTTTAAATCATTGATTCAGAAACAATCTAAAGGCCATTCAGCTGGATTACCATGCAATTATGCTGGAGATCTTTATGCTTTGTAAAATGTTTTCTTTATTTCTAAAATGGGTTTTCACACAGAACTTAATATTTTTGTTCCCCTTAATAATGCAGACTACTTGAAAAGTCCTTTCCATGGGAAAAAAAAAAAAGGTATACTTTGAGTTGCTAAGGTTTATGGTGTCCCACATTCTTATTGAAGAGGAGAAACAAAGTACCTTCGTGGGAAATATGGTGACACATAAATAACTAAATTAGGATACAAATTTCTGGAAAAGAATAACTCACCTGACCAAGAAGAATACAAAGAAAATACTGTCTTGTGAAACAAAGTAAACAGAGTTAAGTAGGGTTTCATGGTCAGATTTATGAGCGAAGAGTGGAAGCAAAAAAACCCACCAAAATACCCAGAAGCAAAACAAAATGAAAGTGATAGAGGCAAGTAAAACTTAAACATTTCAGTTATCCTTCCCTGACCATCATTTTGAATTAGATTATAAGAATAATATTAAAAGTCTGCTGGGAAATAAATAATGTTGATTTAATCATTTGTGCCCAGAATAACATGATAAAATGCTTTTATACTGAGGATTAAAAGGAAAAACATTTTAATGTATCCAGTCTGATATTTATTTCACTGTTCTGTACCCTTTGGAAGTAAGAAGAGATCATCCAGTCTCATTCATATGTCACAAACTTTTATATGTCACCTCATTACCATTAACTTGATACTACAATTGGGTTTAAACTAAAATTGTCCAATGGCCAAACAAAGACATTTAAGCACCACCAATTTAAGAGCAGAGAAATTAAAAGATTACTTATATAAAAGAACACTACGGTGGATTTTTAATCCATTTTAGTTACGGATGAGTCCTTTTCAAGTTTTTTTTTTGTATACCCATGCTTATCATCTGTATTTGAGCTTGCTTCAAATCTTTGTCACTAATTTATCCCCTGGAAATTTGCAAGGACAAAGTAGCTTATTGTCTCCAGTTAAAACAGGCAATTAGAAGGAATTGTTACTATGGTCATGTAATGCGACAAAATTCAAAACAGGTATCCTCAAGATACTCAAGGAGTAAAATGTAGTATAGCCACCTTGGTCAACCTTAGGTAATTAGTGTTGCCAAGAGTAAGTGCACTTGTAATATATTTGCTTATACTGCTTCCAGGATGTTTGCAGCTAGCCTTGTGCTGCCTTGTGTGGATGTATCAGTTCCACTGGCACTAGCTTACCAGTCTCTTCTCTGAGCTCTGTTAATGGCTTTCCCAGTGAATGCACAGCTTAGAGTCATAGAGAGAGATTTTAGTGCTGTCGTCTTTCCACCTTGGGCACAGTCTCTAACTTATCCTGGGATTTTTACCCTTTTCCTTGCTTGAAAAGGTCTTAAAACATATAACCTTGCCCCCCCCACCCCCCCTAAACAAAACCACAACATTGTGAGAGTCATCATTTTTTCAGCATGTTATGCTACCAAATTAGGAAGAGTGCTCCACAGTGGTTATCAGACAGTACTTTCAAATAAGAATGATCTTTAGTCAAGTTTGACTTGGTCACTTTGGCAAAGTATCTGAGGGTTAACTTGAACAATTTAGGATTAAAGTTACCAATCTGACGCAGGGAAGCCTAGCATGAAACTTGTTTAGCTTACATGTTTGGTATCTTAAACAAGAGTCACTGCAGATCATGCTAACCTTTCTTGGAGGTTAAAATATCCTTTTACTTATTTTAACAGTTAACTGGTCTTTGGAGGTCGAATTAGGTAATCCTCCCATTCTGCTTAATCTATATTACGGTATGTAAAGCTACATGACTGTTTTCTAGAGAACTTTAAATTTGATAAATATGATTGTCTTACTGACCACAAAGGTGAATATACAGCTCCAACAACTACCAGCAATAAGTGTTTTAGGAATTTCAGAAATATTAGCTGCCAAAGAGATCTGTAACAGAAAATGGCACTGCAGATAGTGCAATAATTCATCACTTAACACCTGAATCATTTCTTACTGACTAAAGAAAAATACATATCAGAGAAGTCAAATAATCCTTTCCCATTATTATATATGATTTAAGAATTCCAGAATTATACAAATGTATGATTAATCTAAAAGGAAGTAGTGTTTGGCAAAATAGCATTTAAATAGTGTTTAAAATAGCATTTTAAATTATTTTCAAAGTAATAATGAATTTTTTTTTCAATACGTTTATGGTGTCCAGACTCGCACCACCCTTTCAGACAACATCAGGATTTTTGTAATGTTACTGGCATACAAATAGTTGGAACCTTGTCTGCACTTCATTATGTATTTGCATTTCTGCTACGGAATAAAAAATTTGCTACCAAAGATGAACAAATTTTATAACTGAGCAGTCTGAAGAAACTGACATTAAAACCTTTATGTTGCATCTGTTCTTACACTTAGTTTATTCAGTGCCTGTATATTCAGAGTTTTAGACTGAAAGATACATCATGTATGTGCAAGATTTTTTTTAAATGTTTGCAAAAAAATGTAGTTGCTGATCATACAAAAGAAGTTACATTCATATATGAGGTTTCCAACTGTTTTGTTTGCTCATAACACCTTTGAAAGTGAGAGAAGGCTTTGGCACCTTGTCACTAACAAGCTCTTGACAGCTGACCCTGCTTTCAGCAGGAAGCAACACTAGATGACCTACTGAGGTCATGTCTAACCTGGATTTTCCTCTGATCTTTTTGGTACCTAGTTAGGAGTGAAGGAGATCCTGGGATGAAATACAACATGATTTAAAATCCTTAAGTCTCTTTAAAGGCGGAGGGGAGGGTGTTGGGTGTTTTAAAAGCTTTTGAGCTCATCCAGAGAAACAATTTTTGCATGTAGAAAGTAATTTATGTAGTTATTTGGGAGTCAATTTTGACCTTGTGGCTTGTTCATATTGAACAAGGCATGTGTTATAACAAAAGACAGTAGTAGTAGGATTTGCACTATATTAAATGTGAATTTGCTGATCGAGAAACATTGTTTAAGTGGACTTTGGAATTATTTTTATACCCATGTGTAAATATTTCAAAGCATGCCATAGAAATTATTGGGATGTGTTACTGTCACTAGATTTTAATATAATAAAGTGCATCTCTGATGTGACACCTAATGTTATACTTCTGGGTTTTAAAAGTTTAGCAAAACTTCCAGCTTTGCACCCAACTGCAGCAGTACATTTGTGTTCTCAGAACTGGATCTGGAGGTTTCTTTCCTCCTTTTGTTGGAAGGAAATAGGATCCTGTTGTGAAGGCACTAGACTGGAGCTCTGGACTTACCTGCTTGTGCCACAGACTTCCTGCGTGGCCCTGGACGAGCCATTTGGTTCCCACCACTGCAGTTTTCCATCTGAAATTGGAAATGTTGCTTTTCTATTTCAAATATTAATTTAAAAAATTATGCATTAATCATGTTTGAGATATTAAGATGTAATGCTGATAAGTAACACTCTAAAGTAGTACCTGGACACATTCTTATTGAAAGGTGAGTTTTGTATGTAAATTACTTAATTCTGTAATCCCTTTAGGAAGTTTCTTTTAAAAAGGAATCCAACAAAAATTTCCTCATCTTAAGCCTAAAAATATTCATGATTTGGCAGCAGAAACAAAATCAGGAAAACCTTTAGTTTTAAATCTACCTGTTAAGTTCAGGGTATGTCTAAAAGCAGGTTAATTTCAGGAAACAAATCTTGATACTGCTGGTTTAGAACTCAAAACTCAGTAAAAATAGTTGTCATCACCTTAACTCTCAATGGAAGGTTCTCAAGTAATTCTTGTTTTGTAAAGCATTATAGCTTCTAGGTCTCTCAGTGGGTCAAGTTGGAGAAAGATATTTAAAGAAGTCTCTGAATCAGTGGTGCCAATAAATTTGTTATCTTATATTCTGATTTATAGATTTATTAACTTCTCCACCTTTTGGTGGCCTTTAAGAACTTCTCTCCAGTATTCCTCTATTTGTTGGTCTGGCAGAGGCTTGTGAGACTTGCAGGCACTGAAATGTTGCTTAGCAATTTGCTGAAGCCATGATTTTTCTATTGCTCTCCTGCTGTGCTTGAAATTCACCCATTTATATTTAAGCATGACAATATGAAACAAGCAGAAAGAACTACTATTTGTTTTATCATGTCTCTGGGACAAATTTGGCAGCCTTTCATCAAGCAAGACTTGCATTGTCCTCAACAGGATTTCTGTGTGATGCGCTGCTGCATTTAGTGCTTTGAGTTTTTAAATCTTACACTTTCTGTGCCTGAGTATTGACAAATACTCTAACATTTTATTTATTTTTTATTGAAAGAAGCAGCTTGCTTTGTGTCCCTGGTCTCGATTCCTGTTGATGTCAGACAAATTTACACGGATGATTGCTTCCTTAGCATGCTTATCTATATCACAACTGTGAGATACCACCATCAGTGCAAACAAGAAAAGAAGAGTTAACCCAAATTCTGCTATCTATTTAAAGGACACATTGACCTTCAAAATCTGATTTATTCTTTATTTGCACATCCATAGACTTCCACAAATTTGTAATGCTTTTCTATAAAGTGTTCCCATGAAGCAGGTGACTTTACATTAGTCCTGATGCTTTATTTTTCTGAGTATCTGAATCTTGCTGCCATATCAAGCCTGCTGAATTTCTGGTTTTGCTAGGGAGAAGTGCAACCAGAGCATAAAAGTCTTTTCATTCAATTATGTTAAGTGTTTGAAATATTTTTTTGTGAATGAGATCTCTTGGGAGATTAGAAATCATTCCTGTGACATCTGATTTCTTTTTTTCCTATTTGCTTAATTTCTTGGGGGTTTTTGGTTTGTTTGTGTTCCTCCTCCTTCTGCACACAAAGTATTACTTAAATTGGAGCATTCAGTTACAAGTATGTGGTCTGATAAGGATTCTGTCCAGTGTACTGTTGTCAGATGGTCCACAGTAGGTTCCTGTTTCATTGATGGAATGAGAGGTTGTCTGTGCACCATTATCTGTGCAGAAATTGCTCATCATAATCATCACCATTCTAGTAGAGATTCTCCTTGTTGCTCCCTCCCAGTGACACAGTATGATTGCACTCTAGTCCCTCTGAGTCAGCTGTCATCTCTTATTTATCATTCCTCTTTATGTAGTTTCAAATAGAAATGTGCATATGACTGATGCATATTCCCACAGGGTATAAATACACTTCAGAACCTTCCTCAGACCAATCAATCTGATCCCTGTGCATGTTCATACTGAGCATTCTTGATATTATCGACGTCTGAGTTTAAAACTTCCAGGTTGAATGAGTTCCTTCATGCTGTTGAAGTTAGTTTCTACTTATCTCTCTTCAAAGGCGAAGTAGGTATACAAGCAAAAAGAAATACAGCTAAGTAAATAGAGTCCCCTTGAGAATTTTTTAAAAATATACACAATTCACAGAAGTCTTTATGGTGAGTTTGAAAGGAATTTTAAGTATCCAATTCTCATTTGAGAACTTGAAAAATTTTTCTTATGTCTTTAACCATTCTAATAATTCTTAAATCACATGTTCCTTCCTGACTTCCTAGAGGCAGTCAGCACACCAAACAGCTGAAAATATGGTACAGCTTCAAATATAATGACGTCAACACTACAAGCCGACCCAGTCAGCACCTGTTTCGGCATCCTCTTCACAACTAATCTTGCAAAGCTACAGCACAGCCTTGACTAGTAACTTGAGAAACTGATTAAGGAGCAACAATTTATTTGGTGACAGCATTAAGGTTTCTCGTGTTCTTTTTCTTCCATGATAAAGTGAAAACAAAACATTCTGAATGTTTCCATGTACCTGAAATTTAATTAATTGAAAAAGTTAGACTTTCATCTTAGGCGTCCTCTGTGTATCAGTTGAAAAAAGAGTGCACCCTGGACCAGTTAAATTGATACTGCTTTATGGCACTGTTCTGTTTGGCTAAAAAAGCATTATTCAGTTTAAAAATCTTTAGTTGAAACCACTTTAGTCAGTTCTTAAACACTTTACCATCTATTTTAATAAGTAATTTTTAATAGCCTTTATACGATGTGTGAAGAAAAGGCTTGTCCTCTAAAAGAAGAGCCCAAACTAAGCATAATGGTAGACTAGGTTCCAAATGGAGACTTGCAAAACCATAATGGTCCCTAGTAAAACTATACGTTGAAGCTTTTTACAAAATACACAGAGAAATGTTAGAGCCTTCTGAATGGCATTTTCACAAGCCAGTGCCCAAACCAAACATTTAGTGTTACACTCTTTTTCCCAAGGAATTAATGTGCTCACCTGACTTGACTCAAAGTCCTGAACACTCTCATGGAACTGGATATTCCTCCATATTCAGAGGAAGAAAGCCTTTCCTTCAAAAAATATCTTTAAGAATGAAGTTTTACCTCAACTTTATTCAAAATGTTAGTGGCTACAATATTTTCATGTGCTATGAGGCTAAACTCTCTCATTTGCTTAATGGAGCTTTCTTGTTCTCTCACATCCTAAAATAGTGTTCACATTTCCATGCTGTACAGTAATCCAGGCAAGACATCTCCAAGATTTCCCAGTGAAGCAGTTGCTTATATATGAACTGACTCCACCCACAACCCAAATGTTTGCATAGATCACTGGACCATAACATATTCTGGCACTGATTGCCACACCCTCTCTGTCTCTCAGCAGATACAACCATTGGAGTACTAGAGAGCGTGAAAAGATGTAACACCACCAGCAGCTTACTGTGTTTTGAGTTTTCTATGTTCTTACTCGGTTAGAGTTTAACTTGTCTGATTATATCAAGGCACTTCCTTAGAAATGTGACAGTTCATCATATACCTTGATAGAGAGAATATAGTTGCTAACATCTTTTTAACAGAAAACAAAATCAGAAATTGCTGATCTGATTTTGAAAATTATTCAAAACCGGTTACCGTTTCTGCAGTAAGACAGTGCTTTTCTTTGAGCTGTTCATGTGAAAATCTTTGGTTTCCACTTTAGCAAGGACATCCAAGGAATTTTCTGATGGTAGCCAGCCGAATCTATTTCCACATCTCTGTGGAACAAGCCTGCAGAGTTTTTATTAATCTCAGAACAGAGAATATCAGTGAAGGGCTGCCAGGGTAAGTGACAGACATGAGATCAAATTTAAATGCATAGTCAAATCAAATATATGTTTTCCAGAAGAAGAAACAGGAGCAGAACCTCAGATATCTTGTTTGGATTGAATCTAAATCATTCATTTAAACATGTATTAACTTGATATGATGGATGTAATTTACAGTAAGTAGAGTTGTAATTTCTGATTGACCAGGAGCAGAAGCAAAACTTTTAGAATAAGGCTGAACTTCAGAAACCTACATCTCATTTGCATTTAACAGGTATATTGAATCCCTCGTTCTCAACAGAATCCTAGCTAGTGGCTCATCAGGAGTTCTTAACTGTTATTTGTTGATTTGGTGGTAGGTAAAGCAAAATGTTTTCCTGTTATTGTAAAAAAAAAACCCAACTGATATTTAAAGTAATTAGCTACTGTCATATAACAGGATACATGTTAAGATCATAAAATAGCTTATTTAATTATATTTTTCTTGAACTCCACAGTCAGCTATAAAGTTCCAATAATGGATTGTAAAATCACTAGAAAAATGCTCTTGACTTTTCAAGAATGTGTCCTCTGTCAATTTTCATTTGTTTTGGTGGCTGCAGGAAACCTAGATTTTGAATAAGGCTCTAGCATGGATCAAGAACCTTTAACAATATGTACTGGTCATTTAACACTATCACAGATCATGAAAAATGTGCTTTCATCCTGGTTTTGGAAGGTGTGTTCAAAAGTAGCAATAATTTAGAGTCATAATTAAATGTGCCAATACCAAATCTGTAGTTCAGACAAAATTTTGCATTTATTGGCAAACTTAACACAAGTGATTGGAAATCTCAGTTCAGGTGAAGTGCCAACTAAAATAGGATAAATCTTTATAATAAAGTGAGGCAAATGAAGATCAACTACAATAGCTACTGCATAATTAAGATGCAGAGGGATGTTATGTGAAAAAGATATATTTTGAAGCTTTCAGAATATTATTTTAATGACTACACTTGGGTTAAAGGTTAAATTTGCTCTTTAACATTTGTCAGCAAGCCCTTGAGTGTCATTAACATAAGTGAAAATATTAAAGAGCACCATTTTGCTTTTCCTCCAGAAAATGTGGTGCAGCCCAGCTGGTGTTCTAATTTCTGTTACTTCAGTTTCCTTGAATAAAGATCTACTCTTATAAGGTAGTGTCTTTTAAAAGAAAATTTTAAATGAGTGTCTTAATTGAAGGTAGAGTGTTACAAAATATATAGATCAAAATATAAACATGAGTGAAGCTAATTCATAAATCCTATTTTGGAGTAACACCTTTATGTTTCTGCTATTACTATGCTGAAAAACAGTTATGGCATATCATGCCTTACTTTCCTCTTTAGAGTGTTTTTTCAGCTTAACATATAGAAAGTTCTTTGCAGTTATTTTGGGTTGGCTTTTGTAGGAGTATGCTTCCGTAGCCTAAAGTAAAATCTCTTAATTGCAGGGAGGGCAGAATGTGTAGTGCGTTTTATATATTGAATCTTAATTATTTCATCCATATGTATAGTCCCATCTGCTTAAGCACGCTGCATTCAAAGAACAGGGGGCCTTCTTCCTTCTTCCCCCACCTTAAAAATTATTTCAACAAAGCAGCATAATCTGTTCCAAAGAAATGCAATTCATTCTTTCTTGTAGTGGACCTGGACAGGGTGATCAATGGTTAGCTGTAATCACAACTGCTCCATATTATGGGAGCAGTAGTTTAATTCCATTGTTTATAATGACACATATCTAGCAGTAAGGTTTACAATTCTACTAGCTGCGTCCCTGTGTTAAATACAATATAGAAGTTTATAGTATCTGAAATTTCCCTCCCTAAACAACTTTGCAGACCAAAATCTAAAGCCACTCTGGGAAAATAAATGAGAGATTCTTTCCAGAAAACACTGAATAATGAGCTTGCTCGATTTGTCTTATACCTTTATTATTCAAATATTTTCACTGGACTTCTTGGAGAAAGTACGGCGGGTCATTCATTTTTTAAGCTCTTCTGCTGAGAGAATTATGCATGAGATTTGCATAGGACTGTGTCAAGATGCTGGTAATATAAGATTGTATTTATGGGAGTTTAGTACATTTAGATCTGTTAGAATTTTGTGTGTGCATGTGCATAGAATTTCAGATAGGGATTTTGAATAAATTAATAAATATTGTGAAAAATGCCAGATGAATGTGTTTTGCCATGGAAACCTGAGAATTTGCTTGAGATTTATGTAAGTAATATAAAATGTTTTACCATTTTTATTCTGTGGTGATCTGTTGGTAAGACATAGTGTTTATGGCATGCTATTTAGAAGGTGTGAGAGAAACAGAAAGAGCTTTCTACATTCTTAAAGGCTGACTGGATTGCTAAACAAATTTTAAGCTGCTTATACATTCAAGCACAGCTGCAGAACTTAAGCAACGACTGTAGTTATTGTACAAAAAGTACTGAACAACAGCAATGTTCCAGGCTGTTTTGACCATAATATACTGCTCTTAGAAAACATGAACAGTGGCTTCTTTGGGGCAAGGGGGTAGGGAAGTGTTGGGAATATGCTGTTTATAAGAAATTACCCTATCTAGAAGAAAATACTTTGCTAACCTGGGTTCTGCATTCACTAATGAGGTTAAAGCCCTGGACATTTGATTGTAACTATCAACATTAAGTTACATACTCCAAAATTTTCGACATTTGATATAACCGTCTTGCTATAAATTCCTGTCTATTTTCCTACAAAACAGTGTTAAATCTACATCTTTTTATAATCACTCTTTCACTGAAAATGACACTGACCTTCATTGTAGAAATAAATAACACATAAATTGGCTAATTCCTCTCCATTTTTTTTTCTTGTATGTTGCTCTTCTATAGATCAAAGCCAGATCATAAATCTCACAGAATTTAATTTTTCCAAGTTACTAGCATCTTTCACCTTTGGTTGCACTGGAAATATCAGAAGAATGGCCTTTTATATGGTATTTGATTATGTGGTTTCTATTTCTGATTATACCAATACTTACGCAGGAAACTGAAAATGGGGAGGGGGGAATGAAAATGGCTTTTTTTTTTTCTTTTTGAGGGAAGAAAATGGTTTGTTTTGAATACAGACTGTCATTTTCTATCAGTGTTTACTTTTTTAACACAGTTGGACTTTCAGAACTAAAGATCATTCTTGCTTTTTATAGCAAATATGAATACCTTATTTATCTTCTGTTTCCAGAAGGAAAAAAATACTTTTATAGAGTCAAGATATTTTTCTTAGAGTTGCCAGTTCTATTTTGTCACATTTTATCTCTTACAGAGGACATGCTCCTGAATTTGTCTTCCTCTGAGCCTCAGAAAAAGAATAGCACTCATGTCATTCTAAATCTTTAGAAACACACGCCGGCATCTTGGACTTTTTAGGAAAACCCAGAAGATGTATACATCTTTATGGATCTAGAGATTTGTACAGAAATAATGTAACATGAACCCAGCCTAAAGCTATGAAAATAAAACAAGAGGCATTGTCAGGAAAAAAATTTAAAAGTAGAGTTCCATATGTTCTTTCTGCAAAAATTTTCCGGTAGTGAGGGAAATTTCATGGATTTTTTTATTGAGAAATATAATCCAAGATTTCAAATAGAAATTCAAGTAAAAGACAAGCACTGAGGAAACCAAATTGTATTCTAAGCTAGTAATACTGAAAAATTTTACTCTATTAGAAGTTACATTGTAAATTAAAATCACAATTCTCCTTACTTTTTTATTCTGGCATGATTTGTCTGGTATTAGAAGTAGTACTTAAGATCATCAGAAGAACCTTCAGTTCTTCTGATTATCTTGAAGAAAACATAGAAGAAATATTATTTCTCTCTGGTTTTAAAAAGATGTCTTAAGTTCATAGTAATTTCCCTCTTATTTTCTGTCTTACACAGAAATTAGAATAAAAAAGAAACACTGAAGAATTTCTTTAAAAATACAATACATGGGGTTAATAGTGTAACCTGGTTTTGAGAGGATGTTCTGGAATTACTAAGGTTAAAAATACAGACACACAAACACACACATACAAACTTTGTCATCCTTTAAAAATATATGGCATTTTATTCTCTTAGTCTATCAGCCTGAAGATGATTGGGATATTTAATATAAAATTTACTAAATTTTAATAAAACTTCTTGTTAAACATCTTAGTATTCACATAAAGTAAAATTAGTATTCACGTAAAGAGTTCTCTAATTCCTCTTGCTCTTGTAACAGAAAGGTCATGCCTGGACAAGGATGTGTTCCCAGAATAACTAGGAACATCGGCATGCATCACCAGAATAACAAGTGTAAGCTACTCTGTTCTTAAAATTCAGTGACAAGGTATTGCCATGCATTCAAATTGCTGCTCTACCAATGAACAGGAGAGACACTCTGATATGTTATGATGAACCAAATGACATGCTTGCCTATATTTAGTCACTGAGTTACACTGGTTTTGCAACCAGAGAATAAGGACAGTCAGGTCAGTTGTGATCACCCAGAGTTTCTCATTCTTTTCACATCTTTCACATCTCAATTCAAATAATAACACTCTAACCCCCAAGTTTCCTGCCTGATTCCCTGCTTAGCTCACAGAGTCCTGGAGTCTTAAAACTATTTACAGAGACTACTATCAGATAGTTTAGCTGCTCTCCAGGTGTTCAATAGCTGTGATTCAGTCCAAATGAGTGCATAGTTTAAGCAAAATCTTCTCAGATTATTACTTTTGCTTTTCTTCCCCTCATCTGCCCACCTTCAAAAGGAGCTTTCAGTATCCAGTATCTAGAAAAAGAGTTTCTGTTGGGCTAGAAGCTGTACCACAGATATGGGTAGAATGTAAAAAAAGTCTGTCACATCAGGATTTTCTGCTTGCTTGTCTCTAAACATGACAGAAGTATGTCTATTTTGTAACTAGTTGCTGCCTTGTAAATCTTGTAGGCTCTAAGTAGTTTCTTTAAAAAGCTGTTCCACTGTCATTTCTTTTTCTTTCTGACCTGGCCTTGAGTAAAAGGGCATAAAAAGATGGTTGCAATAATAGGTGGAAGTGAAAACACAGTAGAAATTTAAAATGTTTGCACAAGCAAATTACCAGAATAAAAAAAAAGCATGAATCTGCACACACATTTTTATCATTCTGACACACAAGAGGTAGAGGGTATGCTATCTTGGCTTAAAAGGATTTTTCAAGAATTAGCACCCTGGTAAAAGTAAAATTGCTATTGCTGTAGCAAGTAACAATGTAAGATAACAAAAATTACAAACAGCAAGGCAGAGAAAGCAAAAAGGATGTTTTCATTTTCTGGAAAAGAAATTCAAGTCACTGTGTAAAGCCTTGCTGTTCCCTGAATCATCAAACCAAATAGCCTTGTACACTATTAAATTACATTATTTAATTATATACACTTTTCTATTAAAATTTTACTTGACTGTGTAGGAAAACATACCACTATGTTGAGCATAACTGCATTTTATTATTTCTCTTTGCTAACACAGTCATGACTCTCTGAGCTGTACGTATCTGTGACCTAGTGACAGTGTCCGTATCACAGCTTTACCGTAGTTAGTGTTTGCAGAACTCCAGTTCTGCACTAATAATCTGATGAAAGTCCTTTGGAGATAACAGCAAGAGGCAAAATATTATAGAGGACTTAAAAGCGTGAAAATAGAAAGTTACAATAAAGTGAGGACTAGTCAGAAGTTTTTAATTTAAAAGTAACTGGATAACTTTGAATATTAAAGCTTTAAGATACAGACATGATTCCTTTCAGTTGTATACAGAACTTGTTGCCTTTCTCCAAAATTGTTCTTGAATCATGGCTTTGGAAACGTCAGAAACTGTACATTTTTACATCTAAATCCCAATACCTAACAAGGAATTCATCATCTTTATCAGCAATCTGTTTATAGAACATCATATTTCTTTGGAACCTCCCCCCGCCTTGTCACATAAAATGACATTCGACTCTCATTCATGATCTGTTTGCTATTGAAAGGCAGTATGGGAACTTGGGAACATATTAGGGGAAAATTATTCCTCTTTCTCTCTTCTTTTTAATGAAAAAAAAAAATAATGAACAGTTGGCAAGGACCAAACCAATGCCCTCTGTTCCTTTCTTAAAGCTTCCACAGACTTTGCATTTTCCTTTAGCTGTCAGATGTTTAAAATAAAATAATAATATTAAAGAAAATGCTGAAAAAAAAACCTAAAGAAATGCTGTAATTGTTTTGCCTAATTAGCACATAGGGAAATAGATTTAATGACATTTTTTTCAATGTCAGATTTAAAGTAGCTGGAATGGTAATAGATATTGAGCCAGGTAAATAATTGTTTGGTGTGATTTGTTGGGAGGCTTAGGGAAATTTGTTGACCAGCCTTAATGAAAAAAATTACAATAATACATTGGAATAATATATGCCATCTATGCTGTTGGAGAGCCATTTATATGTAAAAATGATTATTTTTTATTAGTTTCATACTTCTGTTAAACTTTAAATAATTTGTAATTAGACATGTTTATTTCTTCTTATATACAGGTAGATCAGTATATTATGATTATAGCAGAACTAGAAAGGGAATATTGGAACACATTGAACGATATAAGATATCATGATAGATATTGTTGAAAAGATCAAAATATTCATAGTAATAATATTTGATTAAATATATACACACACGTATATAATTTTAGTCTGATATTTTACATATTATTTTGTAAAATCTGCATACTCCTTTAATGTGAAAGCACAGTTAGAAATTAGCATTTTTATATTTCATTTAAGTCCTAAAACAAAAAAAAAGTTACAAATTTTCATTAAATAATTTAATCCTCATTGAAAAGATAAATTTATTTTTAACAATCCACTAATTTCAGTAGAGTCAGAAGCTTATAAAATGCTAATTATTACTAGAAAAGGTGATGACGGGATTATTTCTATTTATTTTAAAAATTGACACATCTTTATACAATACTTGTTCTTCCTCAGTGGGGAAAGATGGAAGGAAAGGTAAATTTTAGTAATTTTGTGAGGTACTCACATCTTCTTCAGTTGCCCGTCTTTTTCTAATCAATCAGGCACACTTTCTCTTTCTTTTGGCTTCAGTTTTTCTGAAATACTTCATGCTTTTCTGTATTTGATTCAGTGTTTTGTTCAGATTCTTCACTGTTGTTGCTCCAATAAAATTGGCTATAAAATTTTCAGTACCAGGTTTTGGTAAAGCATCTGAATTGCCTACAGCAATATCACCCAAAGCTGTTGTCTTGCTTGATTTTTATTAGCTAAGAAGAGTTTGACTTGGTCAGCATTTGTGTAGAAACCTCCAGGTAAGAAAGAGATGCTGTGAAGCAGAAGAAGAAATAAACACACTCTCCTTTTCCATTTCCTTCAGCACTGTCTTTTCTCACGGATAAAATATTTCACACAGTTATGGTTTGGCAACAATTTAAGATTTGTTGATAGTATGAGGTAAATCAAAGTTTGAATTTAACAGAACTTAATAATTAACTGATTTAAAGATTAAGAAAGTAATTCAACGAAATATGTTATGATTAAAACAGCAACTTAAGTACAGATCCAAGAATGGCAAGATTCACACTAACTTTCTACAGGGTATCCTAAATCAATATAGATGTATGTATGTATATATGTATAAACACAGAACACACAAACACAGCAGAGATATTTGGATCCAATTAAATATCTGCATAGAGAGGACTAGCCTACAGTTAAAGGTTTGGTCCTTTTTTCTATATTAGTAGAGAGGTGAATAAAGACTAGTCTATTGTACAAAAACTAATTTTCTCCTGCCCCCATAACTGAATCCCAGATGAGATACCAGTGAGGCCTCCGTGAGCAACTATAATACTGGAAAAAAAGTATTTTCTTTCAGATTTTTTATGATAATAAGAGAAGACACAAGGAACAAAAAATTAATGAACAATTTTGTGAGTTCAGAGAATGTTGCAAATATGAGAAGGAGAATTTGACCAGAGTATAAGGTGACAATGTGTCATCTTCCTTTGGTCTGAAGTTGCACTCACAATCTTTATCTGGCTGAAGTGCTGCCATGTGGTTACACTAGCACTTCAGCTCTGTGGTCTTGCATAATTGTTGATTTAAGTGACAAGTCAGTATTTTATCATATGAGTCTTTTCTCTTTGGCAGATGAATAAAGTGGAAACTGAAAATTTTCATCCCTTTTAGTTGAATGTAGATTTCCCTCTTTTTAATCTGCAGAAAATTTTTGATCCTTAAGTGTTGAAAATGTTGAAAAAAACCACTTGCACAACTCCAAATTCTCTAACTCCTAAAAACGAGAAGTAAATTTGGATAAAAGTTTTGACTTGTTGGGGTTTTTTTATTATTATTTCCATGTTAATTTTCCTTACCTTTATTTCTTATTCATCATACATTTCTTGGATCTCATAATGGTCATAATGGTCTCTCTGTTTTTTTTTTTTTTTTTTTTTTTTTTTTTTTCCTTCTGTTTCTGTCCCTCCAGTTTATCTATTCTGAGGTCTAGGTTTGGTTTGGGTTCTGGTGTCCGTCCCCCTTATTAATCAAGCAACTCAACAGTCACAATTTCAAACATTATACTAGAGCAATGATGATTGATGAAATATCAAGGTGTGATATGCTTAATATGTCTAAATTTTAATTGATTCTTGAGTTAAAAAGAAATGCAGCTACTATTTATTTATATACTATTTATTTATTTCCATAAATGCAGACATAAGAAAAGTAGCACCTATAACAATGTTAACATGAAGAGTGAGCTAGAACGGCAAATGACTACAAGTACACACAGCTTCACAAGTTATGATAACTCTCTTCTCACATGCAAAGAAAATCAATATATCTCAGATAAATCATTTTGCCTTCTAAGTGTTATTTGCAGGAATTCAGTGCTTCCATTCTTTTGCAGACACATTGAAAACTGAGTCATAAATGCATTTGAATAATTTCTGTGCATTTCTGTGTATTGCATAAATCAAGACTAACACCCTGCAGGTTTTCTGGAATTTGTATTTGTTCAAATTATAGACTTACTATATGCAAATAGTCTGCATGTTTAATGAACATTTTCAGAAAGTTTACTGAAAACAAATTATACATGAAAATAAGACATCTGATGCTTGAGTCAAAAAAGTATCATTCTGAAACATTTTTATTGTGTTATAATGTTTTATGTATAAATATTATAATTTCCCCAGCATAGTATAACTTTCATTTTGTGGCATTAGACCTACATGCACATTATTTTCATTTGTAGGTTTAAAAAATATTTAGTCTTTAACTTAAAATAACAGTGTAAGAACAGCAATATTGTTTCAGCTCAAAGGTGTTGACAAGGAATTGTTGACATGATAAATAATTCTAACATTGAAATAATAACTAGCTTAAATACTACTGCGTCCAGTTCTGGAGTCCCCAACATAAGAAGGACATAGACCAGTTGGAGAGGGTCCAGAGGAGGCCACAAAGATGATAAGAGGGTTGGAGCACCTCTCCTACGAGGACAGGCTGAGAGAGTTGGGGCTGTTCAGCCTGGAGAAGAGGAGGCTCCGGGGCGACCTGATAGCGGTCTTCCAATACCTCAAGGGGGCCTACAGGAAAGATGGGGACAGGCTGTTCAGTAGGGCCTGTTGTGATAGGACAAGGGGTAATGGGTTTAAATTAGAAGGAGGGAGGTTTAGATTAGATATTAGAAAAAAAATTTTTACAATGAGAGTTGTAGAGCACTGGAACAGGTTGCCCAGAGAGGTGGTGGATGCCCCATCCCCGGAAACATTCAAGGCTGAGCTGGATGGGGCTCTGAGCAACCTGATCTAGTCAGGGATGTCCCTGCTCCTTGCAGGGGGGTTGGACTAGATGACCTTTGAAGGTCCCTTCCAACCCAAACTATTCTATGATTCTATGATTCTATGATTCTACTATGCATACATAATAATGAGATTTAAATTTGAGTTTCCAAAGAGTTTTAAGCTCCTTACATATGGCATCAATTACCAAATGAGAAAACTTTTGCAAAGTTTGATTTCTACCAATTTTCTGGTGATTAATATAGAGGCTTAGTTGCAGTTACCACACACAGGACTGATCTGGAGACCCACAGTATTCAGGTACAATCCACACTATGCTGCAACATGCTAGAGAGATGTCATGACTGCTGCTAGTCAGGAAAAGCAGAGCGTGCCTCTTTATGTGCCAGGTCATTCACAGACAGTACTGTCACTAGGCATGGTTAAAGGGAAAATAATGTTCTTTTGCTATAACACAGTAATGTTATAAAAGGAGAAAACAACAACATGCATTACAATACACTTAATATTATGTTTAGGAATGCCATATCACAGGTAGCTCTTTTCTTAGAGTAAACCAAAATCTCTCTTTCAGTTTTGTCTCCTGTGTCTTTCATGCCCTTTAACTAAGATGTTACTGGCTCTTCCTATTCCTGCCTCTGTACCATCTTTCTTCCTGTGTGGAAAACATACGAACACAGGCATATTAGAATCTATGCTCTTTCTTCTGTTTTCTTCTAGCCCTATTTTTCTAGTTTCTTGTGACTGACATGGAGCACTTTTGGACTACGCTAGTATGAGTACTTGTTTTTCCCTTCTTCTGTATTCTCCTACTACACATTCAAATGGCTTTTCTGGTTGCAGGTTGCTAAAATGCTTGATACAAGAGCCTTGGACTTTTGAAAATTCTTAGTAAATGCTATACATTGCGAAAATTAATAAATTCACAGTTTTTAGTAGCTGCAGAACTCTACCTCCCCGTGCATCATACGACTTCACATGATATCTTGAGTGCTGATATGTGGGAAATAGCTGCTTACACTGAGTTCAAGTTTCCCCTCTGTTTGCCTAGCTCTGAGATACCAATGATTTTACAGAGTCTCCTCTGGGAGCAGTGTCACAATAACGTACATTTATAAAATCTGCAATAGTTGCACCTTAGTGCTAGTAAAAGCAATACCAAGGTAGTACAGCATTCTCTCTGTTCTGCTCAGTGAAAGATTGAAATTAGAGATAGATGATTGATTAGAATATTGATAATGGATAAGGAGCTGACCTCAGCTGCAAACAGGGGCAGAGCAGATGGTATAGGCATATGTTATGCCCTCTTACATTAGGTAAGCGCAATAGCTGTGCCTCTCCCTTCAAACACCATTATTTTTAGCAATAACCTTGCCCATTTCAAAAATGGCTCAACCTGTTCAAGAAAAATAATTTACTCTGCTTTGTGCTACTACTATCTTCCCTCCTACTGATGAACACTTTTACTTCTTCCTCATTTTTGTTGACTTCAGTGCAGCCTTTAGCATCATGCCACTTTCTAAGATACGTAGAGATGTCTTTCTTTAATGTTTAGTTTCATTTTTGTCCACTTTACGGTTCTGCTGTGCTTTTGTGTATGTGTATGACTGTGTGTTGGTTTCCCTGTACCAAGATCTTCCCTGCTGAAGTTTACAAAAGCTTATTTTGGTGATCTGCATTAACCTTTGCCATCAATTTATTGTTCCCTGCAACTGCAGATACACAGAAATGACATAGTGCACTGTGGGTTCAATGTTTTGTAAAAAATCGGAGCTTTCTAAAAATGCAGTAAGCTTAAGAATGTTAGTGAAAGTCTATCTGCGTAAATTTAGTGCAAGTTTCTTTACATTGTATGTCAAAATACGGGACAAATTTTTGGGAACATCTGATGTTTACCTATTTTCCTCTTTTACCACCTTGCAGTGGCTGCTCTGAGAATCCCTGGTATCTGAGATAACTTTGACATCTCCCTGCCTTTACAAATCCCCTGAAAATATGTGCTTCCTTTGTCTTCTTAAGTATTGTCCTTTCCTTTTGCTTTCACTTACCTTTTTACCAGTGCTATTGTGTCATTCAGCTTAAAGCACTCTGGGACATAGTTTGTATGCTAGGCAAAATAGTTATATTGTGCCTTAGTAGGGAGCCGTAAGACCTCCCATGTCATTGTTATGAAGGAAATCACAAGTAGGTTAGAAGTGGCATTCAAGCAGCCATCATTTCAGTATTTGACAGAGAAAAGAACAGATAAAATATTAAAGAGTTAATACTGTTCATTCTTTGACTAGCTCTTTTTCTTGATGTTACAGCTCTCTTCAACTACTTTATATTATTTTCCTTTTCTTTCTTATGAGAAATATAAAAAAAGGACTATTGCCACCTGAGACAAAAAATACTTTATGTTGAACAATATGTAGCACCGTTTAAAGGCAATCATTCTATGAATGAAACATACTTTAACTATAAGTTGAGGAAATTGTTTGGAGGGAGTCAACCATTTCAGAGGAATAAAAGAGAGTAAGCATTGTTGCATAAAATAATACAATATTTAGATAAATACATAGAAGATAGCAAGAGTTAACTATTTTGGATCTATTTCTGAGCCTTTTCTTTGATGTCTAAAATTCATGTCTGATGAGAAAGATTTACACTTTAAAATTTTTGATAAGCTACCACAAAGAAATGTGTTAGCTAACACAAAAAAAAAAAGAGAGGAAAATATGGATTAATTTGGTATGTAGCACTCTGGATGTATGGACTGTCTAGGATATCTGATGTTAGGGCTCTTGGAAGTGAAAACCTGAACTTATGTGATATAAACCTCATGTCCAGGAAAAAAAGGTGACAGCTAATTAAATAGGACAATTTAAAAGGAGTGTTTTGGATCCACAATTTTAGCTAAAAATTTGTAGGGTCTGTGGTAAAGCTGTGTATGTTTAAATGAACTTTAGTAACTATAATCTCTAGATATGAAAAATATAGTGGAGGGATTTTCATTTCTGATGCTGAATGAAGATGACATCAACATATTGTGAGCATTTAACATACACTTACTGTGATGGTTTTCCATGTGTCTGTCCGTTGCAAGCTTCTCTTTAGCTTTAAGATTTAGCATAAAATCAACACTTCAAATAGTTCTTTTTTCCTGCTTTTTCCGAGAAGAAGGAAAAAAACATAAAATTGGTTATATCTATTTGGGTTTTTAGGACAATTTCAAAACTACCAGTAACATTTGTTTACAGAATCTGGGTATATTAGTATTTAGAAGGAGCTGTGTAACCCTATCAATTCACAGAAAAAAAATTCCATAAGCTTCTGAGGAAACTGTCAATTGAAATAAATGCTCCAAGTGAAAAACGTACAATGGTTTAGTCTGAACATGCTAAATTTTTTTCCACTCTACTGAGTGCCTTTGATGCATTCTGTGTTGTGCCTTTTGGTGGACTAGAGCTTCATAAATATAAATTTTGCTGGTAGCCATATAATTATGGACAGACAGACAAGTAAAATCCAACTGACAGAGGCACTTGTTTGTCTTCAAAAATGGACTTTTTTTTTTTTTGTCATTTTTTTATTTGTATTTGTTGTGGTTTAGCTCTAGTCACTACACAGTTGCTCGCTCTCCCTCCCCCTCCCCAGCAGGATGGGGGAGAAAATTGAGAAGAAAGGAAAACCTGTGGGTTGGGATGAAGACAGTTTACTAGACTAGCAATGGAAAATGACAATAATAACAAAAAATAGGGATGCTAAAATATACAAAATGACCGATGCACAATTGCTCACCACTCAACGTCCCAATGACCAATACAGCCCATCCCAAGCAGCAATCATAGAAACAAAACCAAGAAGCAAGCAAAGGCGTGAGAGAGGGATGCCCCCCCAGCCAACCCCACTTATTTATGGCATGGAATACTCTCTTTGGCCAGTTTGTATCAACTGTTCTGGCTGTATCCAGCCAGAAGAGCACAACATTATCCCTTGTAATCATCTCTTTCCTCCAACAAGGCAGTTCAGTGGGTTGTGTTTCTTCTTATCGAAACAAAGTTTTCTTCAGCTCCAGCATTTTCATCAGTGGATCAATGTCCAGAAAAGGAAAAAAGGAAAAGAGAATTAATGGAAAGGAAAATGTAAAGACACAAAAAGCCCCACAGAACTTTGAGCAGTCCTGTGGGCTTATGCCGCAGGTGCATTCATTAAGAAAAGCTGCAGCCTATGCATTTTCTAGAATTGTTCTGAGAGTTTAGTGTGTTCAAATTTTGGTTCCTGTAACCAATAGACATTTATTAGGTTCAGAAATGCTACAAAGTTAAATTTTATCATTTCTAATGTTGAGGATTTTAAGATTTTAAGCAACTTATGAGACGGGTTCAGTTTAACAGGCAAAGGAAATAATGAATCAGCAGTGTCTTGAGACATGAATTTGAAGATACTTGCCTAGATTCAGAACAGGTTAATACCAATACGTAGATGCAAAGAGAGAGAACACCTCTGAGATACATTGACTTAAAAATCTGCTGTGATGTAGGCTGGTATCATCAGGGAATTAATTTGGGTCTTTGATTCTCACTGTTTTTTTTCATGTGTTCCAGGAGCTTGGAACTTAATCTTTAATGTTAAAGAAAAAATGGTGGGAAAGTGAGCCCTGGTTCCAAGGCTGTGCAAACTGTCTGACACCCATACAACTAGAGCAGAATGTTTGCAATTACAGATGCAGTCTTTGAACCAGGATGATTTCACATGGAAAGCAGAAATAGTACTCAATATAAATACTCAGTGTCCCTCAAAACTTGCCTAGAATATTGTCTTGGAGAAAGTGTGAGAACTAAACCAACAGTTAAGCAGTGTAAATGGCAAGAGGTCCAGCACTTGACTTTCTCTGTAGCTCACATTTATCTACCAGTATTGCTGGAGCCAGAGTGTCTGCCCTACAAGGAGCTACACAGTCCATGCTTCTTGTAGTCAGTGAAGCAGATTTTTATGAGATATTCAAGGAAGCAAACTCACAGATTTGTTTAGCTTGCTGAATAGACAGGGTTCTCTTCATCCAGGATCTAGTCCATAATGAAGTTTCTATTAGCATTGTCTTAAATCGTATGGTTATGGAAATATGATATTACAAAGAATCAGAGTATAAAATACTGACTGTTAGGTTACCAAATTAGCTAAACAGGATATAAATAAACATATAGATATTACTATCTTGTAGTTAAATACAATACAAGGTGTGTGGGTTTTGGCTTTCCAAGCAACAAAAGAATAGCGAAGGCTGAGCTGCATTTCCTCCTTGCTGCCTAGAGCATAATTATCATAGAAACTAAGTACTCATCCAAAACACCTAAAGTCATTCACCAACTAGAATGATTTCAATATATATTTCCAGAGTTTGGAAATTTTTTTTCAGCTTTCTATCATATCTCTTCCAGAGAGGTAAAAAAACCTTTTTTCATCTAAGCAAGTGCACTACATTCAAACCCTGTGTAAACATTTATTAAGGATAAGCTGTATGGATATTAGTAGCTAAATGGATTTTTCCATCAGGACTTTAAAAAACTACACAATTAAAGACACATTGTGGGGGGTGTAGTGTGTGTGTGTTTGTTTGTTTGTTCTGCTATGGACTTTGGTTTCTATGAAGCATTTCCAGTTTGTTACATATTCTTTGTTTATCAATTATTGGCTTAACGAATCTTTTAGAGCCCTTGTTGCCAATTCTGTGCAAACTGCATGTAGTCAAGCAACGTATTTCTTTTGTTTTGTTCCATCACAAACGACATCTTTATGTTCTTTAAAGTCTTAAAGATACTGAACCCTCTTTGAATTTTTTGAGGGAAAAATTATTATATAAATGGAGGAGACATTTTTATGAAATGTCTCTGTGTGAGGTGAATCAGCTAGTGTGTGATTACTGATTTTTTTCATGTCTGCATAAAGGCTAATAAAATTCTTAGATTGTCTGTATAGACGTGCATGGGATTGTTCTGTGGTGTATGAGACCAACATTTCCCGGCAGATATAAAAGAAAGACATAATATATTTAACTGCCTTATAAACAGAGGGATTTCTCAGTGGGCTTGGATTCAGAATATTCAGATAAGCTGAAACTGAAGTTTCTTTTCTAGGATATATCTCAGCACATACCAGCAGGAACCACAAGTCTGTCAGCCCCAAACAGATGTTTTGTTATAGTACCTTAGTTGCTCATGCTTGAAAAAGCTGCAGTGAAACAAGGCTACCTGACAAGCAATTGTCCCAACCTTTACTTTATGGCAGCAATAGTGGAAGCATACTGATTCAAAGGCCTGTAGTGCTTTTTTTAAAGTTAGTATTTCTCCTCTCAAGCTTAGTATTTGTCTCATCTTAAGGATTTGCCCTACTTTTCTAACGTACCTGGCATGCAAGAAATCAGAACTAATTTGTAAGTAAATGTAAATAAAATTTAACAAAACACTTCAGCTCTCAGGCAATGTCCTTTAACTGCCATGTTGTGGTATTGCAAATCACTGTGGATATGTACATTTTAAATGATGTTATAAATCCAGGCTGGGTATATGCTTATAGAAAGGTGAGTACTTATGAATATAGAACACATAGGTAGTTATTACTGGGGTAGATGCTGCACCCCACTAAGAACATCCTAATTATATAAGAAGGCCTACATAGTTTTGATGTAATTTCCTGAAATGGCACCGTGTGTGTAAGATGTGTAATTTCAGGGATGGAGTGATATATAAGCAGTTGGCTGATTACTAATACGATAATTTTAGACTCTTTAATTGTGATGAGTAATAGTTACCCAACGTCACCTCTTGCCAAAAATCTGTCTCTTGCAGTTAACTTAATTCCATTGATGCACGTTTTTTGTCACTAATGTAATCCCCCTGGAAAGCTTCTGGTACAAAGTAGTCCAGATAGGATGTGGTACAACAAGAAGTAAGGACAAAGGACAATTCAGTGATGACAAGGAATGTTACTCTGTTGAGAATCTCCTCCACATTCATGAAGCTCTGTCTCTAAGCGACTTGTCTCTTTGCTTTTCCAGCACTCTTTCATAGCCACAGTATCTCAAGGTTTGGAGGAACTGGGATTTTTTTTTTCTCCCACTTTTTTCCTGTACCTTTGAAGAATATGAACAGTTTCGATAAACTGAGGAAATGAGCAAGCAGAAGGTGCTACTGTTAAAGAAGAAACACATGATGATGGAAACAAAGTGGAAGGGGAGGACAGAAAAGGATGGGACCCTGAGGCTCATGGGGAACTAGAGAGGATCCATAGAGCAATTATATGCCTGTGAACAACACAAATACAGGGTGATGTGAGGAGGTGCTCTTACATCACTTGTCACAAAGAATAGGACCATTGTGCTAATCTTTAACGTCATTACTTCCTTGAAAGGATATTTTACTTTATTCTGTCATGAAGGATATTGCATTCCAGATGATATTTAAAAAGCATCATTCAAACTAGCATTTTTTGTTTCCCATAGCAGAATGTGCAAATAAATGTAGCAGGTGTTATTAGAGCTGGTAGGGGGTAGAAGGCAAATAAAAATTGCTGATAGGCATTTTCTCAGTGTGCCACTGCTGGGATCCTGCAGAGACTAGACAGTCTCAGTTAAAGCTGCAGTATCCTTGCTCTTTATGGGAAATCTATCTGTCTTTATATTATCTCACCTGTGAAATCTATTTACAGAAGAAGAATTTTCCATTCACCTCTCTGAAGACCATTTTATTTTACTGCTCAAAGTGGAAGAGCAGTCTGCAGCTATATGTGGTAAACCAGTGTGATTCATTATCAGGAATATAAATGAAACATTTTCCTACAAGCTCACTTTTTTTCATTTTCTCTGTAGGTCTAGAAAGTTCATTGTTTGGACCATTCACACACTACAAGCTATTACACTCTGTCGCTTTTAGCTTGCTTTCATTTTATTTTCTTTTTCTGTAACACGTTTGCCTAAAAGTAGGCCAGCATTGATTGTGGACTAAAATACTTTTATATCCCATGTTCTGGATTTTCCAGCTTTAAAAGCACTCTGAAAAAATACTCTGCTTATAAGAAAACTGGCATATTCAATTTATTGTTTTCTATTGTCTTCACTAGAGTTTATTTTGTAAATGAAAAATTAGTTCCTGAAACAAGAAAAAAACAATCTTGACTTGCATTAAAGTTGTTTTGCAAATTCATCGATGTTTGGGAAGGGAAGAAGGATATTTGCTCTCAGAAAATACACATACCTTGTAAAGAAGTGGGTAAGAACTATATAATGAAGTTGACACTGGTGAAATGACATGATTTTTTCCTGCTAGAGGGGTACTTTTTTTTTAGATCGCTTTCTTTTCTGATAATTAAATTCCCATTCTCCTCTCCTGCAAGGCAAGGAACTGTGCCCTTTTCCCCTGTCCTGCACACCTCCTCCCCCTGCCCCATACACACTTTTTCCATCTGTTTTGCTGTCTCTTGTTGCTGCAACTTGTTCCTACTTCTCTTGACCAAATCCATCTCTATCTCTTAGACTAGGTACTTGACTAGGATTTCTGTGAAGTTAATGAATTGTTTTCCACAAGCAGCACCTTGAATGCTGAGCTTGTCAGTACAGACACTGCAATTACTTTCCTAGCAGAATAAAAGAATGCAGGCAGCGACAAATTTTCTTGCTCTTTGTACCTTAATAATATTGTGCAGGGGTGAGGTTTTAGTATTTTGCCTGAGAAAGGGCTTAAACTGTTTGTAAACCTCTGTATATTCCCTGTCTTCTCCATTGCACCCTGCAGCCTTTCTGGTGCTGCTGCCAGCGGCCTCTGCAAGCTGCAGGGAAAACAGAACAAGCCTTGCCCTTTGAGTCAGGTTGTCGCGTGTCCCAAAATGCCACACCATGACCGGTGACATCTGTGTGCTTGCAGGTTAGGAAAGAACACATTGCTGTTGCTGGTCAGTAATTAAACAGCCAGCCATGGTAGAATCCGCCAAGAAGCAGCTAACTGTGCACTCATTATGTTTGTATTTAAAAAAAAAATTATGCAAAAGTGAATGCAGATTACATCGCCTGTAGCCATTTTGGCTAGTGTCAGTGGGACCAGGGTTTTTGTAGAGCTTACATAGCTTTTTAACAAGCCTCATGTGCCCTTCCTTTTGATTTTTTCCTCTCTTTCCTGCTAATGGAGAGAATAACTATGAACCATACTTATGCTTTCATATTTATTATGTTAATATCTTCTGTCTCCTAAATAGTTAGCTTTATGAGCAAAAGAGGGAGGTTTTTTCACCTCCTATTCCTTCCCTTACTATGAAAATGCTTTCTGTGAAATCTGAGTTGATTTCTCCCCTGATATCACACTGCTTAAGTGACACTGTTAGAGAGCATGGATTAAAATTGCCAAGTGAGGAAACAGAAGCTGAAGAAAATAGTCTTAAGTTACTTTGGTCTTGGCTTCTCTTTGGCTCATTAAATCCCCCTTCTGAAATTGCTGTTAAGAAAGAAGTAAATAAACTATGCTGAGCAACCCATTTACAGGCAGAATAATCCAGAATTGTAAAATACCTTGTTTCTTTTTCTACTCATGAGAGGAAGTATTTTAGCATCTCTTGTGGATTAAAACATAGAAACAAATAAACAAAATTCAGATTACTTTCATGCCCTAAATAGGCTTTAAAGGTATTTTTGATTTCATGGAGGCATGTTATGGACTCATTCTTCACTAATTACTCTATATTATGCTGTTAAACTATCGAAATCAATGTGATTCAGTCTTAACTCTTCAAATTCACGTTTACTTGAATAGAATTGGACCATTTTTCCTACTTCAAGATCTCTCCCAGTAGGATTAAGTTACATAATGTTATGCAGAATTACAGCACTGATTTCACCCTTTTTCTATTAGAAATGCTTGGTTTTCTTCACTATTATTTCACTTGTTTCTTAAAACTAAAGAAACATAAATAAGGCAGTGATGAACTGGAAAATCTAATATTTTTAATAAAATTCAGTGAGGTTATATACCAACTAGTACAGATAGTGCTATGCATCTTTGCAGGAAAAGAGAAGGAAAAAGAAGTATTACTTTTGTCCATCAAGGTTGACACCTTGGACTTCTCCATATAACTTCTATTCCTTACAGAGCTGCAACATGTATGATGTCCCTGCTCATTGCAGGGGGGTTGGACTAGATGACCTTTGAAGGTCCCTTCCAACCCTAACCATTCTATGATTCTATGAACATCACAAAGATAAATGTTCGTACATTCTACATGTTTCTGCTGAAATGACTTTGAAGATTTCCAAATACAAAATAAATGTTCTTTATTAATGAAGCACTTATATGAAACAAGAGTATTTCTAAATCACTGTTTTAGAATATTTATTGACACTTGCAATGACCACAAACTTTTTTTTTGTACAAAATACTCGTATTTCTGTCTTGAAAGCTAAAATTAGTGTTATATTCCTATTTTGGAAAGCCAAATGGAAATATCTTTGTGCAGAAGATTGTCATTTGTGCTTGTGCACAGAATTATTTTCTGAAATGTACTGAAAGCTTTTCATTTCATGATTAGAGCTTTATTGATTGTTGGAAAGGTTTTATATTTCTTTTTTCTAATATTGTAGTGTTGTTGCAAAGATTTGTTTTCCAGTGATTGCAGAGACTAGCTCCAGAGCAGGTAAAACTGCACTGGGAAGGGGATCTGAAGTGAAATAGGCAACTAAAAAAGCTCTTTTGGACTTTTTTTGGAGCCACCAACAGCCAGCTACATTGCCTGTGCCTGGGCTGGCTGCTGGCAGCTTGTGGGAGGGCTCTGACTCACCAGGGGCGGAGCTGACAACTCAACAGCTGACCACTCTTAATCTCTGAGTGTGACCTTGACCCATTGTCTGTGTGGTTAAAAGCAATCTGGGGAGGGCGAGAACTAGTTCTCGCATGACACAGTAAGGGAGTAAAGGTGTTAGTGACCACCTACGGCGGAGGTGATCAGAGTGTGAGCAGCCACACTTCTCATTCAATACAGTAGCAGCGGCAGTGGGAGTTGGGTCTAGTCTTTTCTCGGGCGACCTGCTCTCCTATTGACAGGCCCAGATATCAGAGCTTTAAACATGGTCCTCACCAGGAAGCGGGCTTCCCCCAAGAAGACTGCGGCAACCCAGACAGAAGGTCTGCCCAAAAATGCGGCAGTTCAGGTCTCTGGCTGCAGGGAGTGCCTGAGCCTGCTGCTGCCAGGTGAGGACGGGAAGGACGCCGCCTGTGCGAGGTGTGAGCAGCTGGACGAGCTGCTCAGGCTGGTGGTGGAGCTTAGGGAGGAGGTAGAGAGATTACGGAGTATCAGAGAGTGTGAGCGGGAGATTGACTGGTGGAGTGACTCTCTGCGAGAACGACGCAGAGATTCCACCCCCCGGACTCCGTTGCCATAGTCAAGTGGAGAGGGACTGCTTGAGAGGAGAGGAGGGATGGCAGCAGGTCCCAGGTTGGCGTCGCAGGCAACCCCTATCCCGACCTGCCTTGGTTCCCCAGGTCCCTCTGTGCAACAGGTTTGAAGCCCTGAAACTAGAGGAAGAGGCAAGTGAGGATGACGTGGGAACGCCGCCTCCTAGCTTGCGTAAGGTGAGGCAGTCAGCTCCACGCTTGAAGACTGCCTCCTCCAAAAAAGAAAGAAGGGTGATAGTTGTAGGTGACTCCCTTCTGAGAGGGACAGAGGGCCCAATATGCCGGCCTGACCGTACCCGTAGGGAGGTGTGCTGCCTTCCTGGGGCCCGGGTCAGAGACATAACCCGGAA
>WHYT01013341.1:0-13016 GCA_009806455.1 Tetrax tetrax
CGCGGCGCCGGCGGGGTGACGTAAGCGGAAGGGCACGTCATCCTCCGGCGGGGGCTGGGGTGGCGGCGGCGGCACCGGGCGAGGTAACGGGCGGCGGCGCGGCCCCTCGGGACTGGGGAGGGGGTCTCCCACCCTCGGCCGCCGCTTCCCTCCCCTGACCGAGCCCCGGGGGAGGCCTGAGGGGACGCCTCGTTCCCGCCGCCCGCTTCCCGTGCTGTCGGTAGGGCGAGCGGCCCGGGGCCGGGAGCGCTTCCCCGGTGCACGCAGCCGGCTGGGCCTAAGCGGTTCGCGTCCCTTCTGGTGCCCTGTCCCTGCCGTACGGGCGCGGGGCTTGGCGGTGAAGGGCGGTTTGTAAGGTGAGCGTGTGAAATGGGCCGTGAAGGAGCGGTGGCTGCCAGCAGCCGGAGGCGGCACCGGGAGGGGATGTGTTTCCAGCCTGAGCTGTTCAAGGCGTTAGGAGGTTTAGTAACAGAGCCCGAGGGTCGGCAGCTCCTCGCTGTCATGTTCTGTGGCTGGGCATCCCTTCCCGAGGGACGGGGCAGAGGCGGTCCCCACGGAAAATGAGTGCGGTCGGTGTAATTTGAATCTGCTTCCGTCCCTGGTTTGGTGGGATCCGGGCCGTTGATCCCGCAGCTCTCCAGAGCTGCTTTGCCCGCGTCTCTCCCCGCTGGGAGAATTGAAGATTAACGTGGAAGCTCAGCAGGCTCTTGTATCTTGTTAGCTCAGACCAGATCTTAGTACTCAATGTGCAGGTATGGTAGAAAACCCAGTATTTTTGCAGCTCCAGAGGCTGAAGTTCTCTACTTATGAAGGAAAAATATCAGTGGTGGCACAAGCGCGGGGTAGCTGGTGATGTGGATGTTTGCTTTATCTGAAGGATTTCCAACACCAAAGCGGTGAAGGTCAGTTTGCGCTGCCGCCACCCTGTGACTCGCCTGGCGGCAGCTCGGATTGCAGCTCTGTGCTAACTCACCAGCTCGTTCACTGGAAGGCACAGGTTTTTTTCCTTGTTACCAGCTCGTGCAGAATCTACTCTGATGATATATAGCAGGAAAGTTCCAGAGCTCATTTCTGAGCTCCCCCATTTTCTGGTTATTTGGAGTATTTGTACAGGTGATTGAAAGGGCTCCAAAGCAGATAGTCAAAGCTTGTTTTTCCAAGGTGATGATTTGTAGTGTTGCTTGGGGCTCAGACAGAATCTTCTGTACCTCTAACCCCTTTGTTTTCATCTTCCCATTGAAAAAGAAGAGGAGCTCTCGGTAAAACATGTCGTGGATCAGAGAAGGGGAGCTGACCATCATAGAGAGATTTTGTGCCAACATCATTAAGGTAAGGAATTAATTTAATACCAGCTTCATCAGGGTTCAGAGTGGAACTATCTCTGTGACTGCTCTGCTGTGTTGCTGGCAAGGGTGGATATTAATGCTGGCACTGGACGTACATCCCTAAACAGCGTTCGAGGATGGAAAATTACTTAAGCTTAGTCTTGCAAATGAGCAAGGCTGCAGGCAGTGCTTGCCAATAATGAGCTTACACTCCCAGGCTTCCATGTTTTGTGCCCTTGCTGGTGAAGGAGGGAGAGAAGCAAGATGGTCGGATTACAAGTCTCGGAAATTAAACAGAGTTTTTCGTGATTAGATTAATAACTTGCCAGTTCCAGGAAAATTCTGTCCTTGCCCAGCAGAGTCTGGAGACTGGTGGTGCTGTCCTTCTTGCAAAAGGATCTGTGCAGACCTAATGAGGTCAGTGGAAAGGAATACTCCTCTTAAGTGTGGGAAAGTCTCATGACTCTCTTTTTGTTTTCTGTAAGGTTATTTCTGTCTGTGAAAATGCCCTTGACCTCTGAAATAAAAAACATGTACAGTTCCAGCAGCATGAAACTGTGTGCACCCTCCCCTGCAGCTGTGGCAGAGCTGCTCTCTCTCCTGGGTACTACAGTCCTCTGTCACGCAACAGAAATGGGAAGGGCAAAGTTGCCTTTCAGTTTAGGCAATTGTTAATACTGACATGCTTTTTAGCCTGAGCTGGGGTGAACAAAGAGGTAGTTAGTGTCTTACTCTTTCCAGCTCCAGACTTGAAGCTAGGAGATAGGCACTGCACTCCTACAAATAGGCGGTGCTGCCAGGCACGGCGGGGCTAGACTCCCCGTGACGCGAGACGCCAGCTCGGCTGTTCACTGTGTGACCTTTGTGTTTCTCCTTATTCTGTAGGCAGGTCCGATGCCCAAGCACGTTGCCTTCATCATGGATGGCAATCGCCGTTACGCCCAAAAGTGCCACGTGGAGAGGCAGGAGGGGCATTCGCAAGGCTTCGATAAGCTGGCGCAGGTGGGATGGACGTTTGCTGCCTTTATGTTGTGTGTGCAAAGTTTGAGCCATGTTCACCACTTGACTCTTGTGTTCCTTTTCCTCACGGGAGTCAGGGCTGTGCTCGGAGCTGACGTTAGTCATCAGCCTTCCCAACTCCAGGTCCTCTCTCTCATTTCCTGTTATCTTGCAGAGTCATTCTAATCACCTAGGTTTCTTCTCCCCTGTTTTGCACTCTATTAAAATATCTACCTTGCAGATCTTGAAGCTTTTAATTCTGTAAAACGTTGAATTTCTTTGAAAAGGCTTTGAAAGGTGCAGCATTATATAATTTATAATGCTATCCACAAGAAGTGCTTTCCCTGGCTGGATTAGTCCCATATCTGTTGTGGATTCGCACTCTTAGATATCGATGTTTTCCTCCTCTTCTTTAGAATGAATCTGAAATTCTCATCAAGTGGGTTTCACTGTCAGCTCTTGACGATTGTTTCTTTTGCTGCAGTCTTAGCAGGGTGGGAAATGACAGGAAGGTTTTAACAGTGGAGAAGCTGCGTCTTGCTGACCTGTCTGATTTCCTGAGTCTGCTTATCTCTTATGTTGGTTTCCGTTATGTTTTGTCTTCCTGCAGACCCTACGGTGGTGCTTAAATCTGGGCATTCGGGAGGTCACTGTTTATGCTTTTAGTATTGAGAACTTCAAGCGCTCCAAGGAGGAGGTGGATGGACTGATGGATCTGGCAAGACAGAAATTTAGCCGCCTGCTGGAAGAACAGTAAGAATCCTCTCGTTTGTATCCCACAGGGTGGAACTAAAGCAGGACACGAGTAAGAGGCGTTACAGGGATGTTGGAAGTTGTGAACGTGGATTATATGAAGGAAACTGTTCTTCACCTCCAGCTAGAGGTTTGTGTTGAGGGGCTCTGCCTGCCTGGATGGGATGTACAGCTCCTGAGCACGCACAGCCCCCAGCACACTGGATTTGAGGCTGTAGCATATGAGCCCAGCACAATTAGAAATTCCCGCGTAGCACTCGAGTGCTGGGTGCCCTGTGTTCATGAAGTAGCAAAGCCTTGTCTTAAATTCTTTCACGGTATTCTTGGCAGGTCAGAGTTTAGCTTGGCAACTCCCTGTGCAGTAACTTGAGACTTTCACTTCTGGGCACATGGAGTGTTGGGTCCCTTGTTGGAGTTGGAGAACTAGTTCAGGTATTGCGTGTGGATGGAACCGGTATGGATTTGAGCGAGCAGGGAGTGGTGTTAGTGTCCTGTTGCTCAGTGGATGTGTTTGTTTCCCCACGCCTGACTGATGCGAAGAGTGGTGTGTGGAAGAGGTCTTTATCCGGTTGAAGTAAGTTTGAAAGGCAGTGAGGGAACGCGGTTGGATGAACAGGAGGGAGAGGGTAGCGCGTGTGCGCTAGTAGAAGTTGGGAAGATGAGGGCTGTCTGAGCACCGCAGTACACCACCAGTGGAAAAGGCTGCTTCCCCAGTTCGTATCGAGTTTTAGTTTTTGATTAGTTATAGGTGCCCAGAGTCTATGGTTGTATTCTAAGTTTTCCGTGTGGATTTTCCTAACTTTGGGTAGGAACACCTCGCCTGTGATCATTTTCTAGTCCTTTGGTTATGTCTGTACCTCAGGGACTTGTATGGGGAATGATCAGTATCCCTTCAGGGAATGTTTTGGGGAGATAAAATCTCAGCCAGCTTTCAACACCTGATAAACATTTGGTCACTTGGTTTTTTTCTAATTCTTAATTTTGCTGAAGCTGTGCTTGCCACATGCCTGCTGTTTTCCTTTGGTGGATGTTACACAAGGCGAACATGGCACTTGTGCAGTAGGGGCTGATCTGTTTTCAGCAGTCCTAACTCTTGTCGTTGGGTGTAGGGAGAGCTTGAAGAAGCATGGAGTGTGTATCCGTGTCCTTGGAGACCTGCCACTTCTGCCGTTGGATATTCAGGAGCTGATTGCCCAAGCTGTGCTGGCAACTAGGAACTACAACAAGTAAGTAACGCGCAGTTTAAAGTAGCTGATACCACACGTCTTCCTGCTCCACCTGAAGGCTGAGACTTGGCAGACATGCTACTCATTTGTTTTTGTTTTTTTTTTTTTCCCTTTGTCCTACAAGCACACATAACTGTTACAGATATTCTTCTTTCTGTCATTTACCAGGCCTTCTTTCAGTTAATCTTTCACATCTTTGTCCTCATTTCAGATGCTTTCTAAATGTCTGCTTTGCGTACACATCGAGACATGAAATCAGCAACGCTGTCAGGGAGATGGCGTGGGGGGTGGAACAAGGACTGCTCGAACCCAGGTAATTCCTGCCTTTTTTTGTGAGGCTTCGTAGATGAAGACTGCCTGTCTTGCCTCCTATGCTTTATTAATAACTTCTCAGAAGCCAAGTGGCTCTTAAATAGGTCTCATTAAACCAGTATGACTGGAACAAATGACTTAAAGTTTCTATGCAATGTTTGGTTTTTATTATTTCGGTTACCATGGTGATAGATACACAACCAAGACAGAAGAGAAATTAGGTCTGTGGCTTAAGTTAGTTTAAATGTGCAGGCAGATTTTTATGCCACAACAGTTGCCTGCTTGGCTGGCAGTTTTGGCTGTGAGGTCAAACAACAGATGAATCATGAACACTGAACTGTTCCTCCACCCTGGAGGAGATGGAGTAGTTAGCGCTCTGCTCTCTGCTCCAGGTGGAAGTCCTCACGGTCTGGTTCCACCACTGTATTAGGTTTCAGAGAGCATGGTGGGGGATGCTCTGGGAGCTGAAAGAGCATCTGAAACAGCCCGTGGAGCAGACAGCAGCCCGCATCAGAAGCGAGTTGATGACTGGCTGTGGTACAGCTCCACCACCCAGTTTTAATCTGTGTTTATAAAAAACCCCTCAGTAATTCTGATTTAGTAGTGCCGCCTCCATCGGGTCAGGGAAGTGATCTTAATAAGGTGCATCTGTCTTTCTTAGTGATGTGTCTGAATCGTTGCTTGATAAGTGTCTGTACACCAACAACTCCCCCGACCCAGACCTCCTGATTCGGACCTCTGGAGAGGTTCGGTTGAGTGATTTCTTGCTCTGGCAGGTAAAGTTTTTGTTTTCTCCTTGAAATATTCCATCTTTGCATCAGAGAGTGTTCTGCTGACTGCAGGTGTGAGCTGACTTGAGGGCTCTTAAACTCTGTCTGCCAGGGGTCAGGTAGCTTTTTGGATGGACTGAGTGCTGGGGCACCTCTGAGGAATCTGTTTCTTGCAGTTCTGTAATTGCCTAAAATACCTTGCAGCACAAGTCTGAAATTGTATCATCCTGCAAACGCTTAATTAAAAATCACCAATTAGTCTAGCTGACAGCGGTCAAGGAGATCATGTATTGCTCATCCTTTTGCTCCTCTTCTCACATTTAGGTAATTTCTATTTTGACTGGTAAATTTCTGGATTAATTTAACCTGCAATGTTTCCTCAGATGAGGAAATTTCTAGATTCCTGGGAGAGGTGTTTGTCACATGTCAGCTATTGGAGGAGTGACCCTATAAGGTACATGCCTGACTCAGCACAGTTTGAGAAGTTTATTTGACTTTCTAAGGAAAGAAGACCCTGTGAGACACGTTCTAAGGGTGGCAAAGTCAAATGGGCACGGCCAGGCTGCTGAGTTGAAACATAGTAAGTTCGGAATGCTATGGCGTTGTGTATTTGCAGTTACAGTATCCAAAGCCGCTTCCATTTCTCTCTCTCCTGTGCTAGGCAGTATTGACTTCTTTGCAACCCAGACCTTGCAGGAGAACCTCTGAGTCAAGCTGCTTTACTTAAAGCTGACATTTTGTTTTATGTGTACAATTTGGTGCCAAAACCCAATTGCCTTTAAGCAACCACATCAAATGTTCCTATTCCAACTTATTTAATTGGCAAGTTCACTGAAGCTCTCTGGCCTGAGTTGCGGTTGCCTACTGAGGCATCCCCCCCTCTCTCCTCCCTGTATTTTTGTCAGCGCTGCAGACTGACATTTTCTTGCTCCTCTTGCTGGTAGTCCTGGCAGAGATGCCTGCCACAAAGCAGGAGGAAATTGTGCTTTCAGGATGGTTACCTGATGTCAAAGAAAATGTCCTTGCAGTGGTTTTCTTGACACTAAGATTTTCTGTAGCATTACAATTTTAAGAGTCAGGCAGTCCTTTTTAAGTGTTAAGATTTTGTAGTAATGGTCATAGGAATATTTACCTGAAACTTTGAGGAACTTCATGGCAAAAATAGGTTTTAATTTGAAAGCTTGCATCTTTCAGCTCTAGGATATCTTCAGTGCACTGCAACTCTTCAATTCATTAAGCACTTTAAATGCCATGAGTGGGCAGCAAGGAATATCACGAGATGTCGTTTGGTGAATGGCTTAAATGTCATGTCCTGATCCTCAGTTCATCTTGACTCAGCCTTTGGTAGTCCAGTGTTGCTATTTTAGTTTTGTTATATGTCTGTGATGCCTAAGCTATTAAAAATACCTCTGTGAAGACCGACATAGCATTAGAAAGAATCCTGTTGATATTTTTACATGAATGGATGACTGGTGTCCCAGCATTAAAGACTAATCAGAAAGATTTCACATTGTGCAATTTCAAACTCTGCTGGCTGGTATTTATTTCAAGTACAATCTGATAACACAGCCTAGGTAAAATCTTTGTGGGGAAACTGGTATAGTTTGACCAACAGAGCTGCATCTTGATGACTTTTCCCTCGCTAGATGATTAAATTGTTGGTGATCTTGCTTTCTGCAGACATCCCATTCATGCCTGGTGTTTCAGTCAGTCTTGTGGCCAGAATATTCCTTTTGGAACTTGTGTGAGGCTATCCTTCGGTTCCAGATGAACTACAGTGCTTTACAGGTAAGGGAGATGCAAAGCTCAACGCAGCAGGTTTTCTGCGCAGCAGTGTGCAGAGATCAGGTGAGAGTGTGTGAAGTGGGAAGAGAGTTGTTAATTTAGTGCGGTTAGTTAAGATCTTGTTTCAGTAGCAGCTAATGCCAGATGTGCTGCTTCTCCTGTACCCACATGGCTTGTTACGACATCTTAGCGTGTGGCCACTCGCCTGCTTTCGGGAATATCTAAAGTATCTGAAGTCACAGCTCTGCTGTTCATTGCTCCTTCCACCAGCTGGAAGTATCTGTCCCCACTCCTGGAGAGCGACAGGACAGAACAAGTAAGCACTCCTGATTTGCTACAGGGCAAAATCAGCTGGGTTAACTCAAACCGCTTCAGCAGTGGTTTAAGCAAAGAGTTCACTCTGGAACGAGCAGGGAGAATTTGCATGCTCTTCCTCTAACTCTGCTGTAGTTTTCAGGCTTGTAACAAGTGGGTTTAGAGTTTCCTTTCTGGGAGCTGAAGTGAGGCTGTGAGACACTGGACAAGTGTCCTCTTGTGGGTGCAGATGTGCCTACTGAAGAGATTGTTCCTATTGCTGGTTGTCATTGTTCCTCCCCTCTTAGATCTGTTGTTATGAGCTCTCCCTGACCCAGTTCAGGTAAATCTGACCAATTTAGTAGTGACTTAGTAATCTGGCTATTTTTAACCAAAACCAGTTTGGGAGCTGGAGCTCTCGATTGGAAATCTGGAGGGCAGGAGCTTGTAGCACAGAGGCAGCAGTAACTGGCAGGAGGAGGAGCTCGGTGTGGCGACTCTTACCTCCACTGTGTCTGGTTGCTGAGTGTGTCTGTTCCTTAATTATTTGGGTCCTCTGTTTTTGGTTTGGTTTTTTTTTTTTTTTTAAAGACAGGCATTATATTGCCCATTTCTGCCTCCAGGGACCTTGCTCACCTTTGAGAGTTGTCAAAGGCTATAGACGGTCGTGGTTATGGGTGAATTTAATTGGGTCCAGTCAGTCTGGAAGCATTCAAATTCTTCACGTCCTTAACCTCTTTTGGTTCTCTTTCTGCCCCAAGTCTGCCCTCTTCCTACCAGCGATTCATTCCATTAATACAACTAATGGCAGTTCACCTTCTGCATGAAGAGGAAAGTAAAAAAAGCAGTAGTGTTTGTCATTGACATCAGCTTTGCCTCTGTCTGGAACAGTAAGGTCGCTGATTTTGCTCCCAGTGCTATTTGCTCCCAGGCTATGCTATTATCAAGATTCCTTATCGGTCAGACTTGTTCCTCAGCTTTCTTACTGCGAAACTCGCTTTGTCCACAGTGGATGAGGCTGCCCTTGTTTTAAGGGATGCAGCCCAGTTGTGTGGAAGGGAGGACTTCTCACTCAAAGGAACTGCTGAGATTAAGAAGCGCTTTTTCAGGTTTGAAATAGGTGATCTGGAAAGCCAAAAGTATCTGGAGCTCTTGAAGCAAATTACCTTGGTGGAAGGGTTGCTTTTTGGTGAGAATGGTGGGACTCGGGGTTTGACTTGCTGAGAAGCCAGAATATACGGCAGCAGCTGTGTCTACTTTGGGAGAGTGCCGCTCTGGAGGCAGTTACAGTGCCAATAGGCAGCTGGATGGAAGGTCTGACAAGGAAATTTGATTTGGAGGTGTTTGACAAAAGATCATTCCACGAACTCAAGCAGCATCACGTTTAATAGCCATCTTCATTTTCCAGTCAGCCTGCTGCTGAAGGGAGCGTGCTAGCTGGTTGTGGCTCACCGCTTAGTCCCAGGTTGAGGTGAAAGCTGCCTTTGGTACGTGGTAGGCAGAGGGAGAGAACGCAGGGGTGGTTGGCAAGGCTGCCCTGTGGAGGCGGTCACACTGGGCCTTCTCTGGTGAACAGAGAGAATTTCACGTTGTCCAAGGGTGGAAGTCTTATGCTGAACAGGTTGATGATCTTTGTGTTTCAAATAAGCCGAGCTACAGCAGTTCAGTGGGCTTTCTGTAGCTAGGGATATTTCTACTCTCATTCCCAGCACAACAAAAGGTAATTTACACTGCCAGAGCTTAGACTACTGACTTGGGCACAGGGCAAATGTGGTGAAGAGTGAGTCAGGCTCTCATTAGAATAATTATTTCTTCTTGCTCATTTGAAAGGCCAGCACTCCCTGTGTGTGTGTCAGCTTATGTCACAGTGACCAGTTTTACTCTTTTGAAAAATGAAAGCCTAATATTCCTGCATGCAGATGTGTCTCTGCTGTTGGAGGATATGCAATAAAAAGAAATCCAAAAGTGATGTTCTGCAAAAACATTTCAAACACTTGAAGTGTAGCAAGGATAGCTACTGCCTTTACCTTTCTCCTGCTCATCCTGCTGTGTCTAGAACCGGTATGTTATTAGATCACAGGCGTTTGGGAATGCTGAGCCCACTCTTGCTTTTTTACTGAAGCTGATTAGCTCAATACCTGATCATCAGCTCAAAGAATTGCCCCATAAATCATTGTTCTGAATCCCCTCAAACCTTTCTGCTGCCATGTGAACAGGATCAAAGTTTCTGTGATGACACTGGCGAGGATAGTGTGTGTGCAGGTCTGTGGTTTGAAAGTCCTCTTGTATGCTGTTCCTCTGATTCTGATATCTGAGGGTTTTGCCACCCTCTGTCGTGACCTTTATCTGTTTTAACTAGGAGTTAATGCTGTGCACAGACCTGTGTCTTGGGGAGAGGGTCCAGAAGGATATCCCTGTATTTTTTTTTATTTTTTTTTTTTTTAATAAGCAATCCAGTAGGCTGCCTCAAAGTGGAGGAGGCGCACACAGAGCCACCCTTCATTTAACCTGCAGATTGATGGCCAAGGAGAGGCTGTTTCTTCCATAACCTGTGCTGCCTAGCATCTGTACCACAGATGAGCTGAAAGGCCTGGTAAAGTGCTAACGTTCTACTGCTTTTCACTCTAGAAGGCCAGAGACTCCTACATGGAGGAAAGGAGGCGACAACAAATGGAAAGGGATCAGGCTTATGTGACAAAGAAGCTGCAGCAGGAGGGGTTTGCGTCCCACGGAGACTCTCGGCGCCGACGGACACTGTTACAGAAATGCACCGCCATGCGGGAAGAGAGAATCCAGGGCTTTCTACAGGCACTGGAGCACAAGAGAGTGGACTTCTTTGAAAGATTGTGTACAGTGCCTGCATGACATAGGTGCTGGGTTGTTCTTGGGAAGACAATTTCTAACCGCGTTAGAAGGAACAGCTGCTGCCCAGAGGAATTCATTTGGTGGTTCTGCAGCGGGGATGCAGGGCTGCTGTAGGACTTTACGTCCCCGCTGGCCCTGTCTGACGGCGGGGACAGAGTACTGTGAACCTTTCTAGTTCTGTGAATGCTGCTGGGGAAGGTAATGCCGTCCTGTCTCCCCTCCCTGCCCCTGATGATGCAGAATACATGCACCCCACCATATCCCTGCTGCTTTGTACTTTGAAGGCCTGATTGTTTTGGTGACAAGAAATTACCTAAAATGAGCCTCCAGTTCTGTTTGACTCCTCATGAGTTGGCCCAGGCAAACCAATTCAGTCCTGTTAAATCAGTCTGGATTTGAATTCTTTACGTGGTTTCACAGTAGTGAGTCTTCTGTTGAGATTTCCTCTGCTGTGCCATAAAGGGAGCCTTCCTTTCTGTAGGGAGAGGATTATTCCTGGTGTAGAAGAGAGCCCTGTGCCAAGCAGTGGCAGAGATATTCCCCACTGCCTACTTCATGACAGCATCTTGTCTTTTCCCCACCTTACTGTGCTGGTTTTGATGTATCTGCTCTTGGCTTAAAGCGAGGTGTTGTCAGCCTCGTCATAAAGAAAAAAAGAACAACAAAAAAAAACCCCTCCAAAGCTTCATCGGGTCCTGTGATCCCTTCTGAGCAGTGTGTGGGGAAAACTCAAATGCCTAAGATGCGGATGTTGGAACAGACTGACTGTGCTTAGGAAAGAGGCTCTGAGCAGGCAAGGAGAAAGGATTGTTTGGGAATTAACTTTATGGCTTAAAAAGGAAAAGAAGTTAGCTAAAACCAGGTGATGGATACAGTATGCCAAATCCCTCTGAGACCTCTCTCAAGCTATGACTTCACGTCCTGTTTCCAGGGAGTGAGGGTGGGTTTAGTTCAGGAACACAGTAGCCAAAACCAGCCCCTGACTGCAGCCAAAATGGTTTAGAAGGGCTGGTTAGCTGATTTTAATGGGAGTGGCCAGAGCAGTTGTGGAGTGTTTGTTCTCAATTTTCCATCGGCAGGGAGATGGACTAGTTAATTTCCAAGATTGTTTCCCTCTCTAATTTCTCCTGGTTTCCGTCCCCACGGTCAAAATAACAGAGAATGTCTTTTTATTTTTGTTTCCGATGCACATGTAGGTGCAGCACTACCAGCTATTGCTGTTTTTAAAGTGTTCCTTTTTACCTCCAGGTGAAAACTAGAAAATGCAGATCTAAAAGACATGTAAGTGCTGCAGCCTCAGCACTTTGAATGTGATTGTGAAGAAGATAACTACGTTGTCAAATCGTGAATAAAGCATATTCCTACCAGACTTACTTAAAAAACAAGCCGAACATTTGAAAGTATGTGGAGCTTATTCTAAGGTGTAATGAAGTTGGCATCCAGGTCTAATACAATATTGCTTAACCTATGGCAGACTCCTCATCTGATTCCTGTTAGACTGAAAATGCTTTGAAGGCTGTGTTCTTTTTACAGTCTAGTGGGAGCAGTTTGCTGATACCCCAAGGCTTGGCCGAATGAAGCTCCGTGCACGAACCTCCTCTTGTGTAAGTAGCAAACAGCTTGGATAAAAGCGTGCTGAGATGATGGGACCTGTCGATTTTAAACATCTTTTACTGTATTTTATCTTCTGTCTTCACATTTTAGGAAGCTATCTGTGGAAATTGCTTACTCTCCATGAGATGGAGCACTCCCCAGTCTGCTTTGAGACTGTCTTCTACCCCAGAATGTATTTTTGCATTTAAACAGGAAAAAAAAAAGTTTTCAGTTGCGTTATGATGCTACAGGTGACCAAAGCTATGGTGGTGGATTTCCACAATGTAGTAGGACTGTTGCAGGTGGGGTAACTGAAGGATCTGGTTTACAGAAGGCTTGCAGGGCAAGTTTTTAATCCCTTTTACAAAAGCCATTGCCGTAGTAGGGGAGGAGAAAACATCAGTCCTTCAGGCAGTGGGAAAAGGCTTGTGTTACCTGACAGCTTGTTTATCCCACCTGCATCAGTTACTCCAGTAAAACGCCAGCTTTCCCCGTAAGCCTTGCTTCGTTAGAGGGTGGGCATAAGTTGCACAGGCAAACTGAATCTTTGTGACAGTTGTGGAAATAGGGCTACAGCCTTCCTTCAGTGAGAATTTAACTTCTCTAATTCGTGTTTGTTACGGCGAGGATGTGAAAAATCAGCGTGACAGGAAAAAAAGGTGCTGTCTGAAAAAGCCTGAGGGATTACCTGGGGAGGGGGACGCGTGCTCCGTGGGGTGTCTGTCTGGATGAGGTTCAGCGAGAGGGGGGCGGAGGTTTGGGGACAGCGGGGTGCGTGTCCTGTAAGGGGTTTCTAGCAGAGGGGCTGTGCCTGTACCCAGGTGTGAGAAACGGCCCCCGCTGGAAGGAGCCCAACTTTACAGCTCCCTTAGTGCAAGCAGCGCGCACCTGTGTGAATGTAGTGTACGTTTTCTTGCATTTTGATTATTTCTCTTTTATTTTAGCACAGCCTCTCCCCCCTCCCTTACTTCTGTTTGCCTATAACTCTCCCCATCTCCCTCTTTCACAGGAAGAACTGCGTGCCCTGCCCGCCCGGCCCCGCGCTGTCTCCGGGAGCCTTTCCCGCCCAGCCCGGGGCGGGGGGGGGGGGGCCG
>WHYT01013341.1:14577-33646 GCA_009806455.1 Tetrax tetrax
GGGGCGGGAAAGGGCGGGAAGCGATGGCGCTGCTTTGCCGCCAAAACCGCCGCCCCACGGGGGCAGCCGTGGGCGGGAGCGGGGCCTCCCTGAAGGGGCAGCGCCGCTCCCCCCCCGCCTCCGGGGAGGCGTCTGCTCCCGCCCCGCTGCGAGGGGGTCGGTGCGGGGCTGCCGCCCTCCCCTCAGGCCCCGCCGGTGCCTCCAGCCCTTCCCCGGATCACGGCGGCCTCCGGGCCGAGGGGCAGGTGGAGGCCTGGCACCCTCCGGGAGCGAGTTGGGAACGTTTCCCTCGGAGATTTGGGCTTAAAACCGACTGCTGGTGCTGGTGTGGGGGGGCTGAGCGTGCCTGCCCTTAACTTGTCGGTACGACTTGTGTTTCACGTCCTAGGCTGAAGGAGATACCAAGGGCGAGAAGGCCAAAGTTAAGGATGAGGTAAGAAGTTCAATATTTTGAGAAAGTTGGATCATAAAGTGTTTACGTTGGACGATGAAGTTTAATTTCATCAAAAGAGAGAACTGGGGAGCAGGGGGAGGGTTAGGCCTAATTGATTCTGACTTTTCAAAGTAATAACTTTTAACTTTAACCATGAAAAATCTATTTAACTACTGTTAGTTAGTAGTAGAGATTTAAATGTGATAGTCTGTTTCTTGAGAACGGGGAAAAGGGGAACTAAAAACTTAAACATTAGTTCTGAGATTTTGCTACTTTGAGATTAGAGTTATGTTACGAGGTTTTGATAGCTGATATTTCATCACGTTGAATTAAATCATTTTTCTTTTTCAACAGCCACAACGGAGATCGGCAAGGTTATCTGCTGTGAGTATTCTCTTGTTGAGCAGAGATGTCACAACACTTATTTTTAAGTATTTTTCAGTATTAAGTTTGCGTATGTGGTTGTGCATCTGTGAGAGAACTGTGGGTATTCTGGAGAGACGCGTTGTTCAGTTGGACGAAAGTTTCTGGCTTAACAAACTGTCCCATTGTGTGGTGCTGTGGGAGTGGTAGGATAATTGACAAATCAGGTTAAGTCCTTCAATTTCAAATGTTTTGACTCGCTTTTCTAAAACTAAACTATTTGAGTTGAATGTTTTTAAAAAAGTAGTATGTTTCTCTTAAAATAATTTGAATTCATCATGGGGTTTTTTCTCACTTACAGAAGCCTGCTCCTCCGAAGCCAGAGCCTAAACCTAAAAAGGCAGCTCCAAAGGTATGTCATTGTGTCGGCGCTGTTGTTGAGAGGTAAATGGGTTATGAGGTTTAGATTTGTCCGGTAATAACACACAAAACTTTGAACAGTGTCGTATGTAGTGATCAAATAGAACGACATCGTCATTTCTATAAAGTTGCACTGAAAACTTTTGAATTTTACAAAACTTGCATAAAAAAATACCAAAGTGAAGACTCCTCACAGTTGTTATCTGTCTCTTAAAGACGCAAACATTTGCATGTTGTGTTCTTTTCAGGCCAGCATCCGGTGTTGGTTTTTACCATTCTAGTTTTTGGATTCTTGTGGCTTAATAACGAGATGTTGGTAATTGTAATGGTGTACATCCTCTTACATTTACAGAAGAGCGAGAAGTTGCCCAAGGGAAAAAAGGGGAAAGCTGATGCTGGCAAGGAGGGAAACAACCCTGCAGAAAACGGAGATGCCAAAACAGACCAGGTATAACAGCGGCTCTGGCAGCTTGTGTTACATCAGCAAATTATTTTTTTTCCATATCTAACGTAGACAGGTCTAGGCTTGTGCTAATGCAGAGGAATTAACGCTTGATTATTTAGACCTGTTGCTTATGACACTAAGAACACGTCAACAGACGGAGGGGATGTGTCGCTTGGTTGGTAAAGAGTTCAAGTTGTCTCTTTGCCAGTTGAAGTTGCCACGTGAAAGTTACTGTTCTGCCTTGCTCTGAAAACGCAAAAAGTTCACACGTAATAAAGCAGCTTCAGGTTGCCTCCTACTGTACTTCAAATGTTAAACTTCACTTTGTTAAAAATGACGGTGATGCAGCCCAGATAAGGTTTGTTCTGTTCAGAGAACTGCTGTTTAGAAAAAAAGAGTTACCAGTTGTTTGGTGCAAGTGCACGCTGTGTATTGACTGGTTCCCCTTTTTCTTTTAGGCACAGAAAGCCGAAGGAGCTGGTGAAGCCAAGTAAAATGTGTGAATTTTTGATAACTGTGTACTTCTGGTGACTGTACAGTTTGAAATACTATTTTTTATCAAGTTTTATAACAATGCAGAATTTTGTTTTACTTTTTTTTAAGCTATGTTGTTAGCACACAGACCGCTTCGTTGTTGTGTTGGGGGGGAGGGGGGAGCAGTGGGGACAAATGTCACTTACTCTATTTCTCAGAATCTAAATTTTAATAAGAAAAGTTTTCCCAGTCCCCCAGTTTTTGGAAGGAGAGCCCTTCATGAATAGAGGAGGAAGGGATTCCTTCGTGCTGCACGTCTGTTAAGTTCTGTGAAGTGTATCTGAGCGAACGTGGAAGTTCCCAAGATGCCTGTTGCCGGCTTCAAAACCCCAGGTCGTAATGCCCTCCGTATTTCCTTTCACGTCCTCGTTGTTTGCCTGGAGCCCATCACTCCGGAATACGGCAGAAAACGGCATTTTGGGACTTACCGCTCTAGATGCATTGTCCGGTGATCCAGACTTCTGTCTAATTTGGGATATAATGGCTCTAAAAGGAGCTGTACTTCCTCTTTTTTATTGTGTATCTTCAGATTAAGAAACCTGCATTTTAATTTTTTTTTTCCTCGAAAAGTCAGGGTAGGTTTGTGAAGAGTTGTTAAACAACATGCTAAATGTGAAAGTGTCCACCCTCACTCTAAACTTTTCCCTCTACCAGTATGAAATGAAGATTCTTCAGTTTTATAGCAACTTTTACGTTTTGGTAGTCCATGAACGGAGGGGAGTTTGACAGTTGTTGTAAAATGTTGCGGATTGTAGCCCATGTCCTGCCTAAATTACCATGATTGTTTATGAAAAGTACCTTTAATAAAGCTGGATACGGTTTGGCTTGGACTGTTCTTAACGCCTTTCTAATTTCTCCTGCCTTTATTTCACCTCTAATGTGTGGTTATAATATCAGAAGAATACTTGGTGCATACATGTATGCGTTTGTATTTAGGCAATGTTTTGCTAATGGCCAAGAATTTGTTTTAAACATTTTAATCCAGGTAATTAATTCAGACTTAATCCGCAAGAGAAAAGCGAGATTTCCTTACTCAAAAGCTAGATCCCTGCAGGATGTTTTGAAACTTGGCTTACTAGGAGGCACATCGTGGAGCATGTAAGTGAATGGACCGAGGTAAATGATCTTTGTTACTGTCTAAAAGTAGTGCCATACAAAAAGGGGAAGAATACAGCAATCTTCCAGTCACTGTGGAGAAAAATAAATTTTGGTTAAGTTCTTCTTGGTGGTGAAACCAGAACTAGCTCCATCAAACTGCTTGTGCGTTAGATTTCTGCACTTAAGCTTGAATATTGTTGCTTCTGCTAATCAAATACAGACTTTGCTGTGGGAGTTGACTAAGCAGGAAATAAGACTTGTTGAGTAAAAACGCACATTTCTACAGTCGCTGCTTACGCTGTACAGCAGAGCCAAACCAAAAACACTCATGTGTGAACGTCTCCTTCAGTAACAGACTTGAGTATTTTTTTCATCTCTGCTCGGCCTTCTCTGGCACGCCAGTGTCTATTCTCGATTAAGTTCAATGACCTGTTTCAACCTGTGCTGTTCTCAGGGGGAATCCAAAGAAAACAAACAGGGCAGGGTTTGACAGAGAAGTTTTGTGTCTAGAACGCAGGAAACGCTAAGAAAAAGGCTGTTACAGCAGCGTGACGTTCTGATCCACTGCGCCGTGCCTTGCGGAAGAGACTCGTAGGGAGCAGGAGCAGCGCCAGCGCCTGAGCGAGAGGGCTGGTGGCAGGTTCGAGCTCTGGGATTCCCAGCGAGCGAGTTTTCAGGTACCAGAAGGAGATGAGCCCCGAGGCTGTGGCGTGGTCTGAGACTTGGTCGCAACCTGGGCGATGCTGTAAGTGCTGGCTGGGCGGGGAAGTTGGGATTTCACCCAGTAATAACAATGTAATTATCATTACATTAAAGCAATATTTTAATTAAATGTTTTTAAATCAGGAGATTTGAAATAACCTACTTTGCTTTCGGAGAGCGTTATGTTGTTGGGCTTCTACAAAGAGAGCGAGCAGTTCCACACGAACGGGGTTTTGGTCGGGTTGCCAACTGGAATGCTCTGGTGTTCTCTGAGAGCATCTTTGTGGTCGGAAGGTCTCTTCATCCCCTAGTCATTAAATAAAGTACTGCTAATAAAGTGTAATTGCAGGGTTTCTTTTTGTTGAAGAACTTGCTGCTTAACTATCGCTCGATCTTTTCAATGCCTAGAAGTCTAAACTGCGTGGTGCTGTGCGTTGCCGTACAGGACGTTTTCTCCAGCCGAGCAGGAAAATGATGATTTTATGTGGTAACTGCCACGTAGGTTTCTCTGTAGTTCCACAGCCGTGCTATCTTACTGCTAGCCAGTGAGCGTCCAAACCTCGGTACAGCTCGGACGTACTGAATTCACTGCCTTAATGTCTTTGCCACACGTTGCTTCACGCTGATACCGTAATAGGCTTTGGAAAGCACGGACACTTTCATTTCTGCTACAGAACTCCAGCATTTTCTTTTATCCCGGTCTGGAATCTACTTGCTGAGCAGAACGTCCCCTCTCCTCCATACACGTAAAAGTTGCTAGAGAAGTTTTAACTCTCCTGGATGGTCTGCGTCTTGGCTCGGTGAGGGATCTGCCTGTCTCTTCTCCACGTAAAGTGACGCGCGCGTTCGGTGCTGTGAGATTTGAACCTTTTGCTGCGTCTGAGGTGTTTCCTACTGGACGTGCCCTCGTGCTGGAGTTACTGGCCTATTGGGCTTGACTTGACAGGCAGGGCTCCTCTCTTTCTCCTTAAGCAAATAGAGGGTGAGGGATGTAAATCCAGCTAATTGTTTTTGTAAATTAAAAGCTAAAGAGCAGGCAACCCTGTGCTGCAATCCGTGCATGTTTAGTGGTTAGGATAGCCACAAATCTGCATCTGCAGCTGCCAGAATGCCTTAAGCTAAAGAGAAGTTTTTCTCTTAAATTGTAATCATTTTACATGGAAAATGTCTCTGTGTATCGTCTGGGAATGTGATTTATGCTGCCGAGCGCCTTTAAAAAGCTGCCCTGTCAGGTGATCCTTGCATTAGCATGTGGGTTTTGTCCTATTTCTTTGAGCGTACAAAAACCGGAGACCACCGGTGTTGGACAGAAAGAAAGCTAACACGAAAATCTAGCCAGTGATCTGTTGAAGGGTACCGGTGCTATGCAATGACGTGCAATTATTTTCCAACTTAAAAGACAGACAGCATCCTATTTTAAATCAAGCTGAGAATTTGAGCATTAAAAAACCTTCTGGGAATGCACAACAACAGTTCCCGCTTGCAGCTGATGTAGGGGAAAGACCATGGATCGCACTAACTGTAGGTCAGACACCAGTAGTAGGGGCAGAGAGCAATAGTGCTCTCAGAGCTGGGTTGTATTCCTGGGCTGTGCTCAGGTGTCCGGTCGAGGAATTTGTTGTGGAAGACATCGTCCTCCGTTCTGTGTCCACGATTCTTCGATACTTCTCAGATATTGGTATCTGGAGGAGCAGCAATGACATTTTGGAAGGGTAAGTAAGCCGGGATCCTGGTGATGCCTGGACAGCCGTAGCACTTCATTTTCAACGGCTACGTTTTTGGTGGTTATTTGAAAGCTGTGCTAGGCTGTTAGGCGGTGCTGGGTACGCGTGATGTGTCCTGTACTTAAAATAAGACACAAAGCTTTTTGTCTTTCTGCTAATTACCCCAGTTCTGAACACTCACTGTCAATTGACATGATAATTTTTCTTGTTCTGCTGTCTGCTACCTTTCCCACCTTCATTTTATCCATCCTCTTACAGAAAAACTTGACTTGCACAAGAGACGTACAGTGAACCAGAAGCTTGAGGCAATGTGCCAGGGGAATCTGTTGCTCTGAGTTGCTTGTATGCAGAGGGGAACAGCCACGTCCAGGGTCAGGATGGCAAAGAGTAGGCTCAGTGTTCCACATCAGGCCTTGAAGAAGTAGCTGTGTACCTGTATGGTTTAAATCCAGGTAAAAGCAGTGGCTATGCTGCTAAATTGTTTCTAAGTTTATTAATTTCAGCACAAATTATCTGGGAAATAGACCCAAACTACTGTTATCATTTATTTGCCTCTTAATGAGTAAGATAGCAAAGAACGGCTGAGTTCTTCACGGCGCTGAAACCTTTGGCAGGCTTCCAGTGGAGCCTGTGGATGATTCTTGTTTGCCTAATATTTCAGGTTTTTGCTGGGGTCTTCGGAACATTTAGATTACTGAGAAATGATAGAGCAAAGTCTCTCAACTCCCCAGAAGCAGTATACTAAGTGATGATTAAAACCAAGCAGAAGTTAATGTGAGCTAGTTGCTATCGTAATCCTAGAGAACCATCTTTACCCCAACTGTGTTTCTATTTTCAAGTAAAAGTGGGCTATTTTCAAGTAAAAGTTGGGCTAAAAAAAAAATAAAACAAACACAAGAAAAACTGAACTAGATGGTGTTGGAAAGACTCCCCAAGAATGACAAACTCCTGTCCCTGCTCCTCCTAATGCAGTGCCCTTGGATTAACAGTTTTGAGTTTCAGGATAATTTACTCCTGCAGCAGTTTTCATCTTGTATTCACAGAGCTCAATTATATTTGGAAAAAGTGACAGTAGCCTCCTCCCATCAGCTGAGCCGAGCCATGGGTGGGTATGAAAAGGAACAGGGAAGGAAAACGGGCTCAATTTCAGTGAGTGCACCCTGTGAATATTGAGTTGCAGGATCGTTTGTGTCAGAAGAATCACCTAGCTTGATGGCACAGGGATTTCATTGTCCTTAAATCATCCCAGATAGGGTAATACCATACCAGGGGACTAATATTGCTGACTATAATTTCTGAGAAATGGGTCCTTATCCTGCAGTTCGTAGCGATGAAATGGAGCTGTAGTTAAACTCAATTTACAGAGCGAGCCTGTCCTCATGTGCAGGGGATGGGAAGGAGATGGCACAGGGGGAGCTGATTCTGAGTAAAGTTTGATTGAGGCTAATGAGGAGGAGAGACCAACTAATAAAGAGCTTTAGTAATTTGACATTAGGAAGATTTCTGATGTGAAAAGCTGGGCTTTTTTAAAAACTATTTTGACAATTTTGGTTTTTAACCATCTCCTTGCAAAGGAAATTTTTAAGGTGCCAGAAAAATCTATGGCATGACAGAAGAAATAGCAACAGAAAACATGAGGGAAAACTTTCTATATGTGAGATCCTATTAAAATGCATTAAAGCCTCCAAATGAGAGTATTTCATCGCCTTAGGTGCATCAAACCAGCCTGGAGAAAGTACTGAGAGAAGGAATGGTCCTACAGCGGCTGCAGCTGACCCAGAGGCATATCACCTCATCGCTCCACCTTCCACAGCACCAGCAGGTACTGGAAGATTTTGCATTTTGGGATACTTAAACCCCAAACTTTCTAGGTTTTTCCCTTCTAAACAGATTTGATAGTGGATTTCATTTTACCTTACTCAATTATCCCACTGAGTTTACTTTTGGATTTTTAACAAACTTCCCTCCAGGCAACAGCTCTCCCCTGCTCTCAGGCTGGTTGGTTGCTGTTGTTGTGTATACAGCAATCATGAAGCGAGAAAGGAGTTACTATTAGATTACTACTAACCTAGTTACACTAGATTACTATTTTAGCATTGCCCAGACAGGAGATTTTGTCTGCCTTTATGCTAATAAAGTGGTATCTCTGTGCTTATTGTTGATGGAAATAAGTGTTATCTCAGTGTAAGAGCTGAATGTACATACATTAAGGGGTTCCTAGTTTAGCCTGAGGACTAATTGTAAAATCAGGCAATTAAATTACTTTTCCTCGTAATTTCTGTCTTACTGGAGATAATACCAGAGATTGTTACCATGTTGTGGGTGTTGGGTGAATAGGTTTCATTGGACTGCAGCCTGGTTTGAGATGCCCAGGTTTCCCTGCCACACCATGACCAAATTAGCTTCCATGTTGGCAAGCCTTGCAGAAATCAAGGGAGGGAAATTCCATTGATACTGAATTAATTTCTCTCGCGTGGATTCAAAAGTAAGCTGGATCTGAGGCGTGCTGGCAGGGGAAGGCTGGATTTGGCAGCCTCCCAGTACCTCCTTGCCACAGCCCAGTGGACTCGGGGCTTTGTGTAGTGCTGTTGATTTCATTAACACCGCTTTCTTTAACAGCCTGTTCCTTCCCTTCACCACACGGTGGTACCAGGAAACACAGAATCAGTGCTTGGAGGCCCAGAAACGGCAGGCAGCGTCCAAACGCAGCACAAGCTGCCTGTTAGCAAACTTGGGGGGCTGGAGCCTGGTTTATCCTGTTTTATCACAATCTAAAGTGTGTTATTTGGTTTTAGAAAGCGGGAGAAGTGCTTCTCCAGCAACCTCCATCCGCCTGCTCTTCTGCCACCTTCGGAGGATCAGCGTTTAGCCAAACGATAATTGCCTGAGCAGTGTGAGTCCCCTCTGAGATATATCTATACAATCACAGTATGCGAGCGGTTTTGTTATATTTTCGCTTGACATCCGGAGGGAGTGTTCAATTCATCATCAGTTTACAGGCATAGCTGACATCTCACAGGAACCTATCTCTGGTATAGCAAGCCTTTGAACTTAGGCTTCCCAAGTTCTATTTTAAGAATCACTGGACCATTCCTTTTCTTCCTCAGGCAGTTTTAGCAGCTGCTGTGGCACGTGTCCTGAAAGTTTAAGCCTAAACTAGGGCTGCTGCTATCCATCTCATCTGTCCTCAACTGGGGAAGGGATACTTTATCTTAAACCCAGATTTAAATAGATATCTTATAAGCCTGGTCACTTTTAAGCATGTTGGTACAAACTACTTATATCAGACTTGCTGCATCTTCAACCTGAGATTACAGAATAAATGGTGTTGTTCAAAGAAATGATACTTCATTGAAAAGCTTCCTGCGCTTTTTGTCATGTCTCCTTTTGCTTTTGTATGCCAGTATTTTGAGTGCACGTGCTGCTTCTCTACAAGCTAGGAAATAAAACTTGTGCTAATTCACAATGCTCCTTAAAAGTCTGACTAGCCTGATTTTTCTGATGCTGTAAGTCTGTGCTGAGTTTGCTAGCTGGCAACTTTTACCAGCATTGCATCTGTTAAGCCTCACAGAATGCCATCCTATAATGTGTATTGGGCTGAAGCAACGCCATCAATTGCAGAGAGCTGTTTTTCATTCACCTTTTACGTGATGGAATACCTTAGTCATTGGGTTATCTCCTCCTAACGCGTGCTTTCCATGTTTGTCTCTACCAAGGAGCAGCGCGTAAAGTTGGAAAGGAAGTGGCTGCTTCCCAGAGTTGGCGAGATTGCGTGTGGAGCACTTGACACCCTCATGATACTTCCTTGAAGTGGATGCCAAACGGAAAGATGAGCTCCTGGTAAGCCAAACACATTCCTCTTCTTCCGTTCTCAGTACCTGCTTGGGGTGGGGATTTATGTATTTACTGGATGAACTGGGCAAAACACCACCCAGAATTATAGGAAAAAAGCAGAGATATATACTTGTCACTGACAAGTATAAATGCTGTGGCATGAAGATGTAGCAAACACTGAAATCAAATGTTCAGGGACATCTGAGCATGCACTGTACTGAAAAACATGACAGATTTTATTCATGTCTCTGTTAAACAGGCTCCATCACCACACCCCGCTAGTTCCTAAATAACAAACCTACAGTGATTATTCTGTGATCAGCCAAACGAGCAGACCAGGGTTCTTAGCTGTTTGCAGGGGAATGCTTTGGGAGTTTGGTTTATCAATTAATTCAGTAAATACACAATTTCTATCACCAAAGCAAGGATGAGCCAGCCTTAAGCTGAGCTTTGTATTTGGGGAGAAAAACAATAGGGCAGCTCTGCCCAGAACTGGGGATGCTGATAGACCCTTTCCTCCCGCGGTTCACGGAGCCGGTCGGGCTGGCAGCCCCACAGCCGCCTGAGCGAGCGTACCGGTTGGACTGAAGTCTGCTGCCCCAGCTAGATTATATTCCATACAGTGCCTGGCTTGCACACGTAAGTAAACAGATTGTTTAAGATAAAACGCCCCAATGTCATCCCAAGGTCCTTCTCACATGCTGTGTGCTTGGCGCTGCGTTGGTGCATATGCTGCCTTTGTGCACCAGAGCGGTGAGAAGTATAACAATTAATTTTTTTAAATCAAAGGCGTTGGGCTCCTGCCCAGTATGAAGAAACGGTGTCTGAGCAGGTAGGTCATTGCGCAACCAGACGTAAGTGAAGACAGAACGGTGGCTTCTTTGCACTTGTGCGCGGCTAACCCAGCAGCAGTTCCCATGCACAGTTCCCTTATGTAAGTCTCCATGCAATACCGGGCTTTCCTCACAAGAGGGATTCTTCCAGCGTCACCGCCTCACCCACGCTGGGGTTCTGCAGATTTTTTGCATTTCAGACGCAGTCCCCATCTTACACTGGGAGGCAGATAACTCAATTTTCCCCGTGACTGCTGCTGAGAACTGCAGGAGCACGGTGGGTAACTAACCGATGCTCGGAATAGAGGCTGGTTTACCCTGTTCTTGATCCAAGCCGGTTTGCTTTCCAACACAACCCTTTCACTTTACTGAACAATTAATTTCTAAAGCCACAGTGCTGATATTTAAACGCATCCATTTCTGTTTGTATTGTGATGATATTTAAACCCCTCCTCTTCTGCCTGTATCGTCTGTTCCGAAACGCTTCTGACAGCAGGCGAAAAGTAAGCTGGTGATCTTGTAGAAGGGACATTTGTCCGTTGGTAATTGACTCCCATATTAATTTCCAAGGAGCTGGCAAACAGCTGCCAAAAAACTGTTTTCCATCTCTGATCAATATTACCTTTCAACAAGTAGATGATGTTACTGAGCATTAACAGCTAATAGCACTGTTTCTTGCGCTATTTTAAGGACTGTAGCATACCCTAGGCTCCTTATATCTGAGAGAAGACTTTTGAGTTAAATAATGTTGCCTCAGACGTTATTTATTATGCATTTCCAACACACTGACCCTATTTCCACCATATTTTATGCTGGGCTGCTGTCACAGGACATTTGTCTCCACCATTATGTTACTGGCTCCTTAGTTTAAGGGGAAAATTATTCTGTGCAGACTTTAAATAGACAAATAAGACAGCAGGTCTTTCTGAAACCAGGTTATGAGCAAATATCTGATTTCCCGCAGGAAAAGAGTAAAAGAAGCCATCACCTACCATGCAAGTCTCTTTTTTTTTTTTTTTTTGGTGTCACTGAAGTCAGCGGCAAAACTCAAACTGTCTTCCAGAGTTGGAACCTTTTAAAGTGCTCACTGCCTGTGGCAAAACCGTTATTGATACAACGCAGTGGGCGCTGAAGCTTTTGCTTATCCATTGGGTGACAAAATACCTGTCTCTGGAGATTTTACTTTGTAAATTGCTGTTACTCAGTAGCTGGAGATGCACATGCAAGCAAAGCAGAAGCTAGCGAGACAGGCGGTCCCACCACCTGCCCCACCCACGGTGAGGATGTGTCCCTTGAGCACTCTGGGTGCTGGAGGTTTTTCTGTGCGTTGAGCAGTCTTTGATTATTTTATTTTTTATGTGCCTATTTTAGGAATTCTTGAATATGAATGTAGGCACACATTTCTCTTTAAAAGATGTCCCCAGTGGTAGAACTTTACCATCTGAGCAACACTACCCTCCCCTTTTTACAGTGACAGAGGAAAGACAGCTGCAGTGTAACCAAGAGATGGCTTTTGGTCACACAGGTGCCCACAAAGTTTAGTGTAAGAAAGACACAAGTAAGCTTCTTTTTGGTCCTAGAAATTATCTTTTCTGAGCAATTCTGGAGTATGACAATGAAATGAGAGCAGCACACAAGAATCAGGCAGGTGGATTTTTTAGCCTGCTAACAGAAAACCCTTTGGGCTGAACTTTGAATTACTCACTAGAGAGTAATTCTCAAAGAGGATTTTTCTGGTTAAGGATCAAGTGATTCCTTCCTCGTCAGGAGAGGTGTTAAGTACTCCAGGTAACCTCACCAAGAAATGCACTGAGCCTCTCCTCAGAGAGAGCCGGAAAAGGCCCAGCTGGACAGTCCTTACATTTCTAATATCAAACACAAGTACCTCTCTCAGAAAGAGGAATGTCTAAAGAGCAGTCTCCAAGCTCATCTCCAAAGCTCTTCCTTTACTCATCATGAAGGTGAGGGGAGGAAAAGAGCAATTTAAAAAGCAGAAACAAAAAGTTCCCCCCACTGTTAGCAAATTCTCTTCTGCTGTCAGGTATTAATCCTGTCCCCGGGGAAGCAAAGAGGGAATATTCTGAAACAGTCAAGCAGCAGAGTACCAATCTTGTATTTCTGCACCATTTTATGGTGTGCTGAGAGACCTGCAACACTGCAAATATCTAAGAGCCTCGCTAATTCCAGAATCTGGGGGTTTTTGTAGTGCTGATGAGGGACAGAGAGATTTTCTTTTGCTGGGTAATAGAATTTTTGGCATCCCTGAACCTGTTGTGCCTTTTGTTCACTCCCCAACAAGGAAACCACTGAGCACCACGTAGATGTATCTGCTACCTGACCGTGCAGGCAAGCTGAGTCGTAGCTGTGCTGCTGCGCTGTCTTAATTGGTTTCTAAAATACAGAAAATGAGTGGTGTTAGAAGAACGGTTGGAGACCTGCTTCTCTCTCCCTGAATGATGAAGCCACCTCTTTCCCACACCTCTCTAGAAAATCTTGCTTGTATTGTGTCTTCCTATGTAGCACAACTCGTCGTTAGGCCAAAATATTCCTAGGCAGGATAATTGCTTATATTTTGGAAGTTTATTTCTCTGGTTATTTAGGGATGTCAAGGCTGGATGTGTGCAAGTCTCTGTTTTGTAAGAGGACTAAGAAGTAAAATACTGCCAGTCATGAGTGTAACAGTCCTGAACAAATCAGTAATAAAGTTTGTTTTTTCCCCTAAGGAAAGTAGTCTACTGGGGTCTCATCAGAATTTCTGAAATTCACTTCCAATTTTGAAATGGTTTGTTTGGTTTGGTTTGATTTTTACTTTGAATGATGGCATCCCAAACTGTAGAACGGGTAGTTGTGTGTGCCCTCTGCTAAGCAGGACAAGACTTGTTCAGTTGCATGATGTAGGCTTGAGACCGCCAACACTGGAATGACATTTTCCTCTCGACAGAGTTGAGTTTCTGTTGAAACGTGGTTTTGTTTTCCCCTACCCTGTCTGGAGAAACCGGGACCTCTGAACCGCAGTTTGCTCTACAAGTAGCACAAAACTCAGGACATCTAACGTATCCACTTAAAAGCCCCATCACTTGTTTACAAGTTCTCAGACCTAAAAGAACTGTAAAAACCGACTCTACTTAGCACTGTTGTTTACTCAGCTTTCTCCGTGGCTAGGGGACAGTGAAAACAGGCCTGGCAGTTTCACTTCTGTTTACAGTTTCTAATAGTTTTCTCTTTCATCTTATCACTCCCTCGCATAGTGCTACACTGAAATAAGCTACAAACACATCTGTGTGCTAATTAAAAACACAATTTGCCGGGTAACTCTATAAATAACTTACTACCTGGGCTGCAAACCTGCTTTGAAAATTAAAATTAAAAATAAAGCAATCGCTTGTATTTTATATGGGGTTTTGTAAAAGCCTTTTTCAGGTGTAGTTTTGGCCACACTTGACCTCTTGTTTTTTCCTTTGAAACAGGGAGCTGAAGTCACTGGAGCCTGCAGAGTTCTGCCGGGGTGTGTGTGTGCTAAGGCAACAGAACGCGCGTGCAGCTGGCAGAGTCCAAGTCCGTAGCAGCCTGTCACGAATCCAGAAGGCTGAGCAAGAGCAAAGGCTGAATGGGCTGTGAAAACAGCTCCTCTGAGGTCCTAGGAAATAGCCAAAGGTTACGGCTGAACCGAACGCAATTGGGCAGAGCATTATCAGGCTCACACAGTTCAAATACTGAAAAAGCAAGTCACCTCCCACTCTCCCTTCAGATGATGTTAAGAAGAGATGTCTAGGTTTGAAACAGAAGATTTTTCTCCTTTTGTTTGGATGTCAAGGGTTGTGTCCCGCATAGGAACAGGAGCAGACCACCACTTGTTTTTTTGCATCCAGGAAAGGGAAGGTAACTGATATGGGAGACCGGCAGTGATTGTATCCATGACAACCAGCAGCTATGGCCTCGCTGCGCAGCTCATTCCCCACTGCCTCCCATTCCTTCTCAGGGAGCATCCTGGCTTCGACAGGTCCCTCTCCTCAAGGCACCTCTTGGCGCAGCTCACTGTTCCAGAGAGGTAGGAGCCAACAGCTTAATCAATTCTGCTAGCAAAACTCTTCCCTGGCTTGAGCTGTGCGAGTTTCTGCCAGGGGCTCCCTGGGAGATGTTTCAGAAGATCTGGTCTGTGGAAGGACAGCGTGGTTTGCAGTAATACCACGTAAAAAGCAGAGTGGGCTTAGCAGACTAATAGTTTGCAGAACCAGCAGGCAAAATGCAATATATTCTCCAAAAGAAAGGACTTTAGACATGCTAGACACCTTCAGAAACGCAAGCTGAGCAAGGTAGCATGATGCTCACCTTTGCAGGAAGTATCAGCAGAGGTTAAAGGTGTTTGCTGTATGAATAAGCCTTCAGTCTGCACAGACCCCGTTCAGGGGAATGAGAGCTGCCTGCGCTGTGCCCCCGGAGGAGCTCTTCATCCCACTGCTGTGGTGTACTTTCTGCATTCTGACCGCTGCCTGGACCTGCCTTGGAAAACGCTGGCATTTGAGGCAGCTGCAATTGCACACAGTGCTAAGGAACGGAAAGAAATCTGTCAGAAAAGCAAAACACAATTCTGCTGTTAAGCGCAGCCGAAGTTTCTCATTTGCAGGGCCCCTGCTTTATATCTTCAATGTGATGTTTGTACCACACTAAGGAAAAATGTGTCCCCGGGGTCAAAACAAGGTGATCTATCACTTCTCCCTTCGTAGTGGAAAAACAAAGCAGAAGAGGTAAGGAAATGAGCTCGTGAATTGAGAGCTGGGGATTAGAAGACAGGACGAGGAGTTCAACTCCTACCCTGACAGCCTGTTGAAAACATGACTCAGTTTCCCTATTAGTGCAGCGGGGATAACAATGAACTACGGAACTGATTAGTCAATCTTAAAAATACAAAGAGGGTTGCTGCGAGCTCTAATTAAACGACTGCCTTAGCGTAAACAGAAAGCAGATTACAGGAGTCTGTAGATCATAGCAGGCATTTGGGACTCAGCCCTGCGAGTTCTTGTGCCTGCGAGCTTTTTGCATTTCCTTATATGTGTAAAAGCAGCGTAGCACGAGGCAGGCGGTTAACAAGAGATGCTGCCTGGCTTCAGCAAGAGGAATGGATACGGTGAGCCATGGGAGCACTGGGTTAGTGTACGGTTAGGTGGAAAATCACCTGGGCAGCTCTTGGAATACTGAGGAAAAACTGGATCTGGTAATGTGGGTAAGGACCAGTCTTGATACATCCGCTTTGGAAGTGCTGCTTTGGGGATAACTGGCTTAACAACTGTTGTCATCCTCCCTGAAAAGGAAACATTACACACCAAAAGCCAGCCATCTGCAGAGGCTAAAATATCTACAACTGTATTTGAGGAGGATTTGATGTTTTTAAAACCAAGCTAAAACTGCAGCATTTTGAATTTTCAGAAAATGCGATGCTGACAAAAGGGCCATCCAGCTGATCTGGAGTCTCTGTTTACCACAGCAGCGGCTCTCCCCAGAGATGTCTCAGAAAAATGCCAGGATATATGTTTAAATCACAGTATTTAGCCATGACAGTCACCCAAACAGCAGGCTCCAAAGAACACTTTTTGTACCCTGCTTTCAGGACAGGAGCTGCTTTTTATAGCTGTGCTTTGACTAGGAAATAAACCCTGAAGGAGACCACTGCCTCATTTCTCCACCACATCCTGCCCTGGACTTACCTGCAATCCGGTGTGGCGCGTTTCACGTTCTGCTCATCAACTAAGATTCGGCGTTGTCTGGTGCAGGAATCGAGGGAAGGTCAGTCTGATAACAGATTGCTTCTGTCAGCAGATAAATTGCTTCTCTTTGAGTCCTGGAGCTGGGGATGGAGAGACCTTAGCTTGTCTGCCCAGCACTGCTGCTAAATGCTGTGGGATTACCTGGGCTTTTTTTGGGGTGCTAGTGTAATTTTGAGGATACTGTAGAGCTACCTCAGCAAAAGCCTCTCCCAGCCTTTAATAAAAGCAGCTGCAGAGGTGCAGGGGATAATCACACACAAATCACTTGCGGTCTCCCCAATATCTTCAATTTGCTGTTGTAGTAAAAGAAGCGGGCAGGATAATTTGGTAGTTTTATTTAGATGCAGTGGTACCCGTGGGTTTAGAGCCCTTTTTTTTTCCAGCCTAAAGAAGTCATTTCTCCACAAAGCTTCATAATTTCTGTCTTTTGTCAAGTTCGTGGCCAGGCTGCCTGTCTTTCTGCTGTGAAATATGAAGGACTTTCTGCATCTGAATAGACCTGCCGGGGATGGAAGCAGCAGCGGGTTCCCGTTTCCCTTCCCGTGCCGAATCGCAATAGGCCTCGCTCTGCCTTTCAGACAGTTCCTCTGGGTGTTGCCTGTTAACTTTTCACTGTGACCTTGAAAAGGAAGACTTGCTTTTCTCCTGGTTACTGTAGCACCCCACGGCTGCCAATTTTCAACACTTCAGTAGGAATTTATTTTATTTTTAACATTTTTGTACTGTTTATAACAACAGCCATGACCTTGGAGTCAGAAGTTTCCCAGGAGTTAATGACCAGCCTGGCTGAGATTACCCAGTTGCAGATAACCGCTCAGCACCTGATCCTCCCTGACTTCCATGTGTAACCCTCCTTGGAAGTTGGGAAGGATTTGGTGGGTCACCTGATAAGAAATGGCCTTTGTGCCTGCCATTACAGCTTAAATATTCTCTGTGGGTTTGTCACCCAGCTGGGAAGCTCCCAGTGCACCAGGATGCAACATCCAAAGGTCAAATTCATGGGGGCTGGTGTTAAAGCATGGCAGGTCACAGAGCGGTGTCTCATTTTATTCTCCTTCCAGAAAGGATGCAGAGAGCACCATCCTACACCCACCTCCCTCTGCGTTCCTACCCTGGACCCGTCTGACAGGCACGCAGAGCAGAAGGAAAGGGAGATGCGTTTTGCAAACAGATGAAGAAGGTAAATGGGATGCTGGTATTGACCTCATCGTGTTATTGATGCCGTTTAAAGCAGGTTGCAGCAGCTGGAGGATGGATGTAACCAGACGGCACGCCGTGTACCAGGCAATGAGGGGAAATTACGGACAGCTTTGGAGCTGAATGAATAACTCTCAGCAAGATCTGCTTCAGCTTGCTCCAACAGTAAGTGACGTGAGTTTAATTGGCTATAACAGGACCTCACTTAGTACCAGTCGGGTGGATTTGTGTTATTTAATGCTTTCATCTGGGGCTCCAGCGCTCACAGGGCTCTGCGCACAGGACTTGGAGACAGCAGTTCCCAGGCCTGGCTCAAACCGTGCTGTCACTGTGGGAAATTTCTACACTCGATTCCCCCACGTGCAAAAAAGATGACAGCCTAAATCACAAGCAGGTCCTAATGATGACTTACAGATTAGCTTCAAGTGTTGTGAAGACTAACTGGAATTTTTTTTAAGTGCTGGGCTCTGTCCTTATTTGGCTTTTTTTGGCTTTTGCTGTGCTCTCTGAACAGGTGAAGGGCGAAGGGCTGTACAGCCCTGGCTTCCCGGGACAGCTGCACTCAGAACGCAACACCCCAGCTGTATATGCTTTCACTTAGGCTCATTAAGTGTTTTCAGCCACACCTTGATGAAGTCAACCCTTAGTGATGCACCCTTTTAATTTTTTTTTAAAACAAATCATTTTATAATGAAACGTGAAAACATGGTGCTTTGGGGTTTGGCAAAACATGAGTAGAAGAGAACTTTTTTCTATTTCAGAAACCTAGCAGGTGAGAATAGCTGTGCGTTATGAACACTTGTGCTGATGGCATCTTTTCTCTGAGGATCTCCAAACGCCGTAGGAAGGTGGATGTGTGTTTTTAATCTCTGTTTTGTAGAGAAGGCGGAGGGGAACTGTAGGCAGTGATGAGCAGTGACTCACTGCACATCTCAAACTTGGAATCCGGATTTCCCAGAGCATTTCCTGCATTAAGCAGCAATATTTGAATTGTGTCACTGACTTTATCCTCACCACCTCTTCTTCTGGTGTTAGGTAGTGTTGTGTGTACAGTGAGACAGCTGGACACTCCTAGAGGGAAGAAAAAAAAAAAAAAATCCTTCCAGGGCACAGAAGAGCGGGACACTTGGTGCTGTGTGAGAAAATTGTTGATTGTATGAAAATGTTTGGTGTTCTCGGTGCCTTGAGGATGCCCTCGCTAGACATGAGCGTGTAGCCACTGCCCCTCTCACCTTGCCGGGAGCGAGCAGCACCCTACCAGCAGTTTTATGCTGTTTCCATCCAAAATTTATCAGGGCGAAAGGCAGAGGGAGGGGTGCAGCTGGCAGGGCTCGGATCGGCCCCTCGCACCCGTTACCCACCGAAGGACGCGTGTGGCATCTCCTTTGTCCCTGCATAAACTCCCCCCACCCCGCACATCGGGATGCGTTTGCTGGATGCTTCCAGCTGGAGGGATCCCCGGGGACCCCCCCGCCTCCCGCCCCGCAGCTGGGCGGGAGGAGCCGCCCCGCTCCGCCCCGCTCCGCCCCGCCGTTCACCGGCCCGGCCCGGCCCGGGGGAGCCGGTGCCCAAGGCCGGGGCCGCGCCGCTGCCATCCCGCCCGATCCCGCCGAGCCCCGGGAAGGGGGGCGATCCCGCCGGCAGCATGCCGCTGGCCCAGCTCGCCGAGCCCTGGCCCAACATGGAGCTGGTGCATCTGGACACGGAGGTGAGCGGGGCACTGG
>WHYT01013341.1:33666-54986 GCA_009806455.1 Tetrax tetrax
GGCTGGGGCTCCGGGCTCCTTCCAGGCGGTGATTATTCGGGGAGTGTGAGCAGCCTGCTCCTCAGTCTCCTCCCAGACACAGGAAAACACTCCCCGCTGAAGGCCCGGGGAATAAATATGTTGGATTTTGGGTCTTTCACCTCCGGGCTTCCTCGCTATCCACCCTCCCAGCTGGCCTGCGTTTCAAACTCCGATCAGGGTCCTGTGTCGCTGTGCTCTTCCCTCTTGCTTTGCTCTTTTCCTTCTAATTAAGACCTCCGAGCCAGATGTGCAGGACAGTGCACGGCATCTGTCCACATCTGCATCACAGCCATTTCAGAATAAAGGGACGGCTTGTAGCAGTTCTCACCCGTCACAGAGCAGCCAGCTGAGGCACTGTGCTCTGGCTCCCTTTACTTAAACATCTCCTCACCCAAACTGGAACTAGCCGCTCTCCTGGAGAAACCAGAGGGGTGGTGGGGATTTTTCCTAGGCGTTTACTCAGACCTTGGTGCTTTCCAGTCGTTTGGGCTGGATTCGATGCTGTCGCGCTCCTCCGTCACGCCTAGGGATGTCGCGACGGTTGATCGGTCGGATTTGCTCGTTCCTATTTAAAATTGCCTCTTAAGAGATCTCTGCTTTGAGTGGAGGCAGCATTTTACCGCTGCTGCCACAACAGCAGGGAGGTCTGCTGGCGATGGGAGGTGAGGTTGCCGAATTTTTATCGGCCAGACACAGCACAGCTTCTCCTAGAGAACCCCCCCGGGCGGGTGGGGTGCTGTGCCCAGGGTCTGCCTGTGCTGCGGATGCCAAGCGGCCGCTACGAAGGTGCGGTGGGCTGAGAGCGTCTGCTCTGAGGCATCGCTTGAGTCACAAGGATGGGTTTGTGCTGGAAGGTTGGGAGAGGAGGGAAGTCCTGCAGCAACTCGATCGCGATGCCTGAAATCGCGTCGTGCACCCTGAGCTAGGGTGTAGGTTATTGCTGGGGGACAGGGCTTTTTATTTGTGGTTTCTCTGTTCCTAAGTAGGAAGATAGCCTGAAAAGCTAGACAACTGCGCTCGTCATGGGAGGAAACTAATGCCGATGCCCAGGGCGGTGAATGCCGTGGGCGAGAGCCGTTTACTACTTAATCCCAGGTCTCCCAGGTGCCAGGCAGGCGCTGTGTCAGCATCACGGGATCTCTTCTGAGCGGAAACGGCCGGGGGGGTCCGGTGTGTTTGTCAGCCCGAGTCAGCCGTGAAGATCATGGCAGTGGCAAGGGCTGTTTTCCTCATTGCATTAGTAACGGGTGTGTTAACTGTAAACCGAAACTGGAGGGCCTGCCTCTGGCTTCTGAGCCATCCCCTTCCGCCATCTCACCTTGGCCAGAGCTCTGGGTCAGGGTCAGGAGCCGCGTGCAGGTGATATTTCTGCAGATCAGTCTTTCTACGTCTCAGGATCGCAAGTGGGATGATAGCAATTTACCTCCCTTTGTTTTAATGTGAGTGAGTGTGTGCACTTGATTCCAGTGAGGAAAATAATAAAGATGTTCTTCACCTCTAAACCTGGCTGCCATCGCCTGGGTCAGGTATCAGAGACTTCCCTGAGATCCAGCAAGCGTATCCGCAAACAGCGGAGAGGGACTTGGGCTTGGGGGCAGTTTTGCACCTCGAGGTTAAAATCACCAAGGGTTGGGGCCCAAGGAGAAAGTTTTCACCTCTCCTGGACAAGGTGGCACCGCTGAGAAACTGAGGAGACTTTTCTGGAATGCCAGTTGCGTAAATTGCCCTGGGATCGCTGCCATCCAGGTTAGAAACCGGCTTCCTTCAACCTTTGCTTTCTGAGTCATGGAGCAGGGGTGCTGTCACCGCGCTGGTGGAGGCATCAGTCCTATTGTTAAGGGATTTGGGGTTTTTCCACCGCGCTCCGGGAGCGTTGGCCGGCTGCTGCTGGGGACAGGTCATGGCTGGTGCCCCTTGTCGCAGCCCGACGAAGCTCAGCCTGGAACCGGGGAAACGCGTGGGAGTGGGTGGCTGTGGGAGCTGGAACTGATCCCTTGCAGGAGACAAATCTCTCTGTCCTGGGGACTGAGCTAGCTTCCTAATTTTTTTTTTTTTTTTTTTTTTTTTTTTTTTTTTCTTCCCCTGTTCTCTCTGCTGCTTACGTTATTCAGAATATTGCTTATGTAGTAGAAAAACCTGGCTGGGGCAGAGTACAAGCGATAGAGAGTGGAGTTGAATGACTTCATCACCATAGCAATGCACGCTGTCATCGGGGCTGTGCTTTTCTTTACACTCTTAAACGTACGGCAACGCAACTGACGTAGGATTACGCCAAACCCAACCACTTCAAGCTAATTATTTTTGCCTGTGTATGTGTATCATCCTTTATTGAGCGGGAACTGGTTGTGAATAACTATCTTTTTCAAGCATCTTAGCTGAACAATGCATAAAACAACGATCAAAAGACAGAGGAAGCCGAGTGTCTCTGATATGCCTTGTGCGTAGACTACTGGCTCTGTTTGGGCTACGTGAATTCTTTTGGATATCTTTATTTTTGCAGAATCCCATCCTTTCTCTGAACCGCAATAGGCAAGATCCATAAATTACACTTAATAATAAAAAAAAATGCCTTGTTCTTGTATGAAAGTAGCAGAAGCTCTGGGGCGAAGGGTTTCTTCCCCCACTCCTTCCTGCTTTAAAGCTTCACGGTTCATCCAAGTTGGGTGAAAGAGCTTCTCTGGGTACCTGGTACCCTTGTTGTGTTGTATATGGGCGTCTCAAAAGTCATCAGTCAAAACCTAGAGGTCCAGAAATAGCAGCAGGCTGGTTTTCTCAGCAGAGCTGTCGATAATCCAGGATGGCTTGTGCTGGTGGCGCTAACTATAGCATGCAGCCCTTGATGGCAGCAGGAGCGGGCTCGGTCTCGCACCGTCCTGCCAGGGGTGCGACTCGTCCTGGTTTCGGATCAGAGCAGCACTGTTCTGTAAATTACTCCCTGTGCTGCGGATTATGTGGAATTAAAGGGATTTAAAATGCAAGATGTCCTAAGATAAATATCTCCCAAGTTCAGCCAGGCTGGCAGTTGCGTAACTCCAGTATATTTTTCTGCGTGCTATTAAGAAAACTTATTAGAGTAGTGTGTGCAGAAGGGATTTTGCGTTACGTCTCGGGCAATTTTAGCTGTCACTAGCCCAGAGGTGCCCTCGCTACCAGGCTGCCACTCCACGTGCCCATCAGATTAGCTCTGTAATCCCTGTTTCCGCTTGCCCCGGAGCGGTGCTGGCTGGAAAGCTGCAGGGACGGGCTGCTGGCCCTCGCTGAGGCTCATGGCTGCCTTCTTGGTAGCCCAAACCCTGCTCTGCCACCATCTGCTGCCCTGGGCACCCAAGGGAAGGAGCCGTGCCTCTGTCCCGCAGCAGGTATTGCCTGGTTGCTGTCTGCAGGGAGATCTTTGGGGTTGCTCTCGGAGCAGGACATTCAGGAGGCTCCTTTACAGCCCCCAGAACGATGTGCTGTAGGAGGGTATCTGGCAGGGAGGCACACACACACGCTCTCGCTAACGTGCCGTGCGTGGTATGCAGGGGGAGTGCAGAAATAGGGCATTTTAAAGAGACAAATGTCAAACCAAGAAACCCACAGAATATTTCATCTCCACTTACAACACGGCGAATGGCTGTATTTTATCTTGGGAGGTGATGAGTCTGTAGCTGTGAGCTTGTTTCCATCTTAGACTTACAAATGGCTCTTGAATTCCATATGAGGGAATAAGGACTGTTTTTTTTCTCTGGGGTAGAAGGAAACACTTAGCTCTAAATTTTGCAGTTCTCTCCTTACGCACCTCCCTTACGTCAGCTTGAGAAAGCAACTGTTTCATCGGGAGCTTCATCTCTCTAAGACCATGGACCTGCACACCCAGGAAACCTCCCTGGTGTGGACACTGTTCTCTTTCTTTCCACACCCCTTCTGTCCCCAGGTAGGATGGATTTCTGTCAGCAGCAGCATGCAGGACAAGTGTTCCTCGAGGTAGGGAGCTGACGAAACGCAGCACTCCAAAGATCTGGCAGGTTTGGAGGTAGCACCTGGTGTCTCCTAGCTTATCCTTAAAGCTGAAGGGTTGGACAGACCCTGTGCTCATCTTCCCAGGGAAATAAAAGAGCTCATCCCGTGCATCAGCTGACACGTGCCTTGTAGATCTGTTCTCCAGACCATGAGCCAGGCACTGCTTCCCTCTGTCCAACAGGGAAATTCTGCTTCTTCAGCTGTTTCAGACATAAACAGCCCTCCCGAGCTGTGGGTTTGATTAGCAGCGAGTTAGGAATTGTTGATCAGTGACAGCTGAGCCAGTAAACATGAGCATGTTTCCAAGTCTGGTTATCTTGAGCGCATTGTCTCCCCCCTCTTTGTGGAGACTACACATAAACACAAAGTCTTACTTCACTTCTTAGCTATTCTTTGTGCTAGCGGCACCGAGAGCTCCGTGTAAACGGCAGGGCAGCATTCCTCTGGAAGAACTTGGCTTGGGTGGCAGTGCTATTGCTTTTTTCAGTCGTTGGCTGAAAATACTTAGGAGCTTAAGCCCAGTTTAAGTTGGTACTAAGGTGAGTTATGGAGCTCAGAGTGGATCCATGTAAATGTCAATATTGCAAGGCCAGCGTCAGGCCAAGAGGCCAGTGGTTTTCTCCCCAGCTGGTGTGGTGGGACTCGTGTTCTGTGAGGTGCCGCAGCCTGAGGTGGGAGTGGAGAGACCTAAATATGAAGATACCTGGAGACTCTGGACTCCAGTCTGTGCATTTGAAGTATCTGAAAACTAAACTTGTGCTTAAATTTAGCTCTTTAGCGTTACACCTTTTATTGCGAGCTAGGCAAAGCAAGCAGGTAGGCAAGTGCTTTAAAACCAGCAGTGATGACCTGACCTCCTCTGGGAAGCAGGAGAGGGTGAGCCTGGAAGTACCCAGTGATGTTGTAGAAAGCGAGTGCAGCATTAGAGGGGGATTTTCTCAGCAGCCCCAAAGTTCTCTCAAGATCAACGATTCCAAGTTTTGCTTTGTATGGAAAGGAAGAAGTTAAATTTGCCCCAAGGGGGAGAAGGCAATAGTGTAGTCCTAAGGTTAATGTCAGGTTGATGTCCCCTTGCTTCTTCAGGGAAGGAGCTGACTTTGCTTCTGTTAGATTCCTGAAAGGCTCTAAAACGCAGGCTTTCACCTAAGAATTTGAGGCTGAAATACAGTTGCATTGCAACTCTTCTCTTGGACCATAACATCTGAAGAGGAGTGAATGCATTTGCCTTGCTCTTTCACAGAAAGAGAGGAATTCCACAGTTTTTGGAGCCTGAGTCTGAAGTGCAAATAGATGTCAAAGCAAAATCTTCTTGCCCTTGTTTTTCCCCCGCAGTCTGCAGAAAACCTTTTGTACGTGCTTATCCTGCTCTAATTAAATCCCACCCACTTTTGCACCTACCGGCTTCTCCAGGCACCGTGCAGCGCTGAACCTGATACGTCTTTGGTTCAGCGCCGAGCGCGACCGGCCGATGCCACTCCGGGCGGTTCAGGTCACTGCTGTGACTTTGTGTGGAGCTCCAGCAGAAGCTGGACTTGCAGGCTGGAGGTGGCTTGGAGCCAAGCAGGTGGTGCGGATTTCCTGCAGCGGTATCAGCTGCGATAGGGTAATAAATAACTGATAAATGTTCATATTAAAGCCAACATTGTGGCAAAATGGCTGTTAACTGCACTCTAGCACTGCTGGCTTCTGCCAGTAGTCCCAGAGAAGCAGTGCAGGGGGTAGCGATGGCGCGGGTGCGGGAGGCTGCATCTCCAGAGCAGTTTCTGCAGCACGTGCTGCCGAGGGGGGGACTCCGGTACCCACACCCCGGGGATCTGTGCCTGAGGAGTGCCGGGGTGCCGTTCGCAGCACAAGCGGTGGTCGGTATATAAGCAGCTCTCATTTCAGCTGGAGGAAGTGAAGAGAGTCTTTGAATAAGAGACTTTTTTTTTTGTGTGTGTTAAATGGATTTTTTTTCTTCTTGGCAGAAAGTGTCCCCTCGGTGTATGGGGAGCGTTCAACCATCCTGTACCGTGTCTGAAAGTGGCATCCTCCCCTTTGTCCTGCATGAAGGGCTCTCAAAGCCAACAGCCTTTGTAAGAGCCCGTAAGGAGCGGTCCCATGCCTGGCACGTGCTAATGGCAAGTTCTCTTCCTTTGCAGAATGGGCAGGCGGCTTCAGAAGAAGGTGGGAATCCTCCATCCAAGGTAACAATGCTCTGGGGGTGCGTCTGTAAGTCATCCCTCTGAGCCGCGTGTGGGGCGTGAGCTGACTTGGGGAATGGGCTGGGGGCAGCTGTTTTCTAAATCCTGTAAGCGGCTGCTTTGTAATCTGGATGAGTGCATGTGAGATTGTAAGGGACTGGAGTAGGGGAAGAGAAAAGATAAACCCTCTGTTGTCCTATCCCTTTGGTCATCCCAACACAGCTGGGAAGTTCCCTAAAGGGCCACCTCAGCCCAGCACACAGGAGATGAACTAGAGGCTGCAGCAGAGGGCTGAAGCGAGAATCCCTGGGGTGTTTCAGTGCTGTGTTTACACCCTTCTCTGTGTTGTGATCTTGCCAGACAGTGTGAGAAATAGAAGAGTATTTGATGGTTTTGGCACAGCTGTCCTTGCTGAGTGCCTGGTATCTGTTTATCTTCTTGCCTTGGTGGGGCTGGGAGAAACTCCACTTCTGTCAAGTTGGCCTCTGTGTCCCCATTAACATCAGCTGGGAATGGCAGAGGGAACTGAGCTGCTGTCTTTCATGTTTTGGGCAAGGATCTTAATCTGTTAGACCTTCTTCAGACACCTAAAGCTCTTACTGCCCCACGCATGGGCAGCATGATGTTGAAGGACTCGATTTCTCTGGTGTGAGCCCTCTCCAAGTACGAGAGTGCAGACCGATGTTGTTAGCATGGGCATTTCCTAATTGTGTCCATACCTCTCTGTCCTGCAAGACACTGTGCAGGGCAGCAAAGCCATTTCAGTACCTTGAAATCATAAGCCTTTCAGGATTTCCTTTTCTGATACGTACGTACCATAACCGTGAAGAATGACACAACGTGTTTGATTTGGCTTGGGAGACCTTGCTGAACGGGTTGTCAAGAGTTTGTCCCACGCCTTACCCGTGGTGAGTGCCCTGTAGCAGTTCCTCTCTCTGAATCATCATCCGTGCAAAAGGCCATGGGGGCTTATTGTATTGTTTTTCCAGTTGGTTACCGTCGTATTTTTAGTAAAAGAAATTTAAACCTAAAAGACAGTTGTCTACTTTTCAGCCAGCTCCTTTTCCAGGAACTTACGCTGGACTTACAGCATTGCCATTGCATCTCACCTACCTGTTCCGTATTTCTGTCCCAGTTGCTGGGCTGGCACTTTTCCAGTGGCCTGCAAAGAAATCTGGCGTGGGTCGGATGAACTCAGGTCAATGAGACTGTGCACTTCTCTCCTCTGAGAATAGTGGTTTTACAGTTCTTCACTGTGCCTGCATCTCTGGCATGGAAAAAAAAAAAAAATAATCTGTCTTTTCTGGTTGGATTCCAGCTGGGCTTTTAAGACTTGAAACTTCTTTCATCTTCAAACACTTGGCTAAACTGCCCTCCTGTAAAAGCAGCTGAAGGATGTTGCTTTAAAAATAAGTGAAGATTATTTTTTTTTTTTCTTTAAAGGACATCACTGGGATAAACCCTGGCTGATTCCATCTGTAGATGCAGCCCCACAGAAGCTCATGCAATAGAGGCCAGAAAGCACTTGGGGTTCTCTGCTGCCCCGTGTTTGTCCCTCTGTGGGATGGGGAAGTGAAGTCCCCATTGCAGCTTGGGAGCTGGAGCAGAGCAGCAGGCAAGTTGTCCAGCATCCCACGGCAGGGAGCCCTGTGCTATGTGCAGGTGTCCTGTTTTGCACTTTTCTGAGGTACTGTGGCCAAAATGCTCGCGAGCGGTGCCTGACAATCCCATTTTCGGTAACTTTTGAGCACGTGAAGCCCTGCTACATGCTCCTGAAATAACCTCAGTCGCGTTTTCCAAATTTGTACAAGGTACATTTCCTCCCAGCACAGACAAATGAAATCCCTCCTATAAACACATACCTTCAACTTCAGGGCAGACTCCAGCACTCTGCCCAGCTGTGATGCTGCAGATGGGGGAAGCAGGCAGCGCGCTGAATATCTGTGTATTTTTCTGTTCATTTTTGGGGTAGACGTTGTCAGCAGCAGCTTCTGGCACTGGCTTTACCTACAAGGACTAAAGAAAGAGAAGTAAGCAGCAGTAAACATCTGAGGTTGGCTGTTCTCAAGTTAAAGGTTGCTCAGGATCCCTCCCATGCCCTTCTGTTCTAGATGTGTGTGGAGAGCTGGAAGGGGAAGAGGCACCTTTATTCTAGGTTTGTGCTTGCTCTCCTTTTGCGGCTAATTCTATGATCTCTTCTAAAAATAGCCAGCGACAGCGGCGATTACTCAACACCCACACAGAAGTGCCATCCCTCCTCCTGTCCCCGTAAGTAGGATGCTGCCAGAAGTAGAATCGTTATTTGCCTGGGCCATAACCAAAGACACTTTGCAAAGGAGGAAATCCAAGAGTTCCTCCAAAGAGTTGGGAGCTTCACAGCTGGTAGCGTGAGACCGATGCAGTCTAATGCCTCCATCGTCATCTCACCAGCTGTTGATGCACGTTAGGGTCTTTGGCATGAAACATGATGAAACGGTCACTGCAGTTTTGGGCCAGGCTGGCTGTGATCTGGTACTTGTATCTCCAACTCAGCTTCCTACCTAGGACAGCTGGTGCATTTCACAACTTCTTGTGGCTTTTATTTCTGTGTAGGTTCCCACCTTTCAAGAGCAGTTGTGGTACACAAGTCCCTGCAAGCATTGTACCTCGGTGTGTTTATCTGAGTATCTTGGAAATGCCTGCAAGATCCTACAAGTTAGGCAGGGAGCTGTCTGGAGCGTCTCCCTCCCTTTGCATGGTCACAGGGAAAGCAGCCTGGGTCTGCAGGTGGGGCCATCCCAACAGCGTTCCAGCTCTGTGGCCGTAAGGATTTCCAAGCCAAACCCTCTCCTGACAGCAAGCACAATCCTAGACTGCTCGTGCCCGAGCCCTTGCTTGTCTGGATGTTCCCAGTGTGTCCCTACTGTAAGAGTTTGCAATCCCGGCCACGTTCCTAAAACCAGACTGCTAATCCAACACCGCGTTGAACCGGAGCCCTTGGCAAAGATAGGTACAAGGATGGTTTTTTTGTTTTCCTCCCCTCTTTGATGGTAGTGTTTGACCCTGTTTAAATTTGGTGTTGGCTTTAGGATAGCAGCATAGGTGGTGCAAGGTTTCAGCGCAACGTCTGCGGGCTGCTGCACAGAAGAGCTGCTCTTTCACGTTTGTCTTGGTGGTAGAGGCTGATGCTCCTGGAGCAGGACTGCTATCCTGATATCCTCTGCATTTTAGGGCTCAGGGCTTGTTTTCTTCCTGTTCTCTTTCCTTTGACACAACCTGTGCTGACACCGAGAGAAGCATCTCCTGCGACAGCCGTGGGTTAACCTCAGCTGCGTCTTTGCGCAGGTCAGAAGCAGAACGGGAGGTCTCTTTGCCTTGCTCTCAAAAGCTGCTCTGCCCCAGGGACTAATTGGCAGCACTGTGTATTGGTCTCTAGGTGCTGAATCTCGTTCTCTCCTGTGTTCTTTAGGTTTTAATTGTCAGGTAGGCTGAAGATTGGTCCTTGTTCCGTTGCGGAACGGCAACAGAGGGCTTGAATTCAGCAGCAAAACGGAACTTCTCATAATTGGGGTTTTACAGCCTGCTTTGCAGCCAGCTTGGCTGAGGGGTGAGCTTCTGCTCCCTGAAGGTGCCAAGTGTGAGGAATTATGCACAGAAGTACAACACCCAATTAGCAAAATCACTTCATAATGAAGAGTGGAGGAGTGGATTTGCAGTGTGCCCACTCTCTCTCGGGAGGTAACGCTGGGGCAGGCCGGGAGGGCTGATCAGCTTGTTCTTGGGTGATAATCACAGTGCGCACTGAAAACTGGGGAAGTGAATGAGTAACCTCTTCCAGCTCCGCTTTGCACCATAAAAGAGACCTTTGAGATGGGAGCGAGGGCTTTGCTCTGCTGCACACAGCAGCCTCGAGGTGCCCCACCTGCTCAGGCTGAGCCTTGCTGTTAGGTGGCAAACCATAGTGGGAATGCTGTAAAGGAGAGGACACGGCTCCTGCCCAGATCTGTATCGCTCCGGCTGATTTATCCTCGTGTCCTGACCAGGTAAAACTTGCAGAAGGGTCCTCCCCTGCAGCATCTTCAGCAAGGGAAGCTCAAGGCAGGAACCCTGGAAAACGGACACTTCTGGCCAGAGAAATACCTGCATCGCCAGCGTTAACATTAGTTTAGTGGTGTTCGAGGTGAAATACTCTGCTCTAGTGATGACGAAGTCCAGTTGCAATCACAGCTCTCAACGGTAATTATTTTGGGATGAGTTGGAGGAAACAGGGTTGTAGCCATCTACCTGTGATAGCTCTGTGCCAGTCCTCTGTGGTTGAAAGCAGCCGACTGCTGTTAGAAATCAGGCTGGTTCTTGGTTTTGTGAAACTCCTGCACCTGATGACGTACTCGAGCGCAGCTCTTCACTCCCGCCTGCAAACTGGATGTGGCTGGAGCAGCTTTCCTGCAGGCAGGACTTCACTGCTGTGAGGAATCTTGCTCCAAAGGGCAAGTCCTGTGTGCCCACCTGGTGTCCAGGTAACGGGGGGCTCTGGTTACGGAGGCTGCGTGCTGCCAGCGTTGCACGTGAACTCCAGCTCCAGGCTGAGTGCAAACCTTGTTGAGAGAAGACATGTCCGCTGTTGTGATCCTCATCACTACTGGACACCTCTCCGATCACAGCCTCTTAACGCGAAGGGTTTTAAAACAAACAAGTGAAATGCTCTGCTTTGAAACGGGCCTGGCGTGTTTGCACAGCTGCTGCTGTTTTCTCCAAGAACTGGAAAGCTATCGAACATAGGAAGACACAGGTACCTCAGCAAATCCCTTCTCTGCCCACTGTCCCTCTTCTGTTGCTTCCAGCCCTCGGTCGAGGGTGCTCCGGCCAGTCTGTTCCCGCAGGGCGGCGCAGGACCTGGGATAACCCAGTGGGAGCAGAACATCCTGAGCGTGGCACGGTGCTGCCTGGAAATCCACCTTCCCCTCTGCACCGCAGGGACTGGCCGCAGCGATCGCCGCTCTCTTAGTGCCCAGCTTTTTCAGTGGTAAAGCTCTTAGTTTAAACTGGCGGCTCCGTCTTGTCAGTTGAAGTAATCAAGTGGGTTTGTTTTTAATGTAATGCCTGACAGCTGCCTGTTTGTTCCTGCCAGAGCATTTGCTCTTCATCCTTGGCAAGGCCGGGCTATGGTTAACAGCAAGCTTCTGAGCTCTTAAACAAAAAAAAAAAAACAAAAAACAAAAAAAAACCCCAACAAATAAATGCCTGTTTGAGGAGCAGAGTCTCTGATGAGCTGCAGACTCTAATGAATAATTGAAGAGGGGTCAGTTTACAGGACTTGCACATGAGGAATGAAGCAGAGTCTGCAGAGCAGCACTCGAACAGCCCTCCCGCGCGGCACGCCGACCCATCAAAACTGCTCTGGTTTCTTCTCTTCGATTTCCATCCCCCTCGTGGGTTTATAGAAACTGCCTCAAGGCCTATCTCTAGAAAGCCTCTTTTATTGAAAAAAAAAAAAAGGAAAAAAAATAGTAATATTCCTTTACTGTGTGCTGTACCTGGAGGAAACTTGTGTCATCCATCTCCCCATGAGAGTTAAAGGAGTTCTTGAGCCTACAGCAAAGCTGAAGTCAAGCTCTTTGTGGACCCAGGAGGATGCAGGAGCAAGGCCAGAGCTCACGGCGCTTCTCCGGAGGGATGGAGGAGCAGCAGGCTCCTCTCTCTGGTTGAGGGAAAGGTAGATGGAGGGCAGCTGCAGCTCCCTCTGCGGCAGGGACAGCAGCAGAGGGCTGGTGCCAGAGGTCCCCGAAGAGCTCAAACTGAAGAACGTAATTGCATTTGATTTTTGAAGTGGTTGGAGTGGGACTGGGTCTCTGGAACGTGCCACCCCAGCCGGGTGTGTTGCTAAACTTGAGGCTTTGAGTCCCCTTGGCTGGGTTTGCTGGGGGATCGCTGGCTCAGGTGCCAATCTGAGCCTCTCCCTGCGCACACGAGCAGTCTCTCTGGAGCTCCTGCAGCTTTGCCAGTCCCAGCTTTATTTGGAAGCTGAAGCCTAGTTTTGATACAAGCAGTAAATTCCTTCCATAGCTCGAGGTGAAGCTGCAAGAACTTTTTTTCCCTCCAGTTGCACCGTGGTGCCTGCCAGGGGCTGCTGGGGGGCTAGGGGAGGCTGGGGACGGTGCGGGATAGTCCCAGCTGTCCCCTAAGGATTCCTGCCTGGCCCTTCTCCTTCACCCTTAGGAAAAGCCACTTGATGTGTGCCTGGGGCTGCCTCCGTGGTGAGGAAGGCAGAGGCATTGCGTCCCAGAAACTCCAGCTGATCTCGCTGCAGTGAAGTTCTGAGGTAAAAAGGGTTTTCCAACTGCAGCGTGAAATCTGGGTCCTTCCCTTGCTGGTCCTGGAGCGCGCAGCCGGGAAATGTCACCCTTACGGAAAATGAGGGCGTTTATCCCTCGTTTGTACTTGAAGCCTTGGTCTCAGCAAAGCTTCTGGTGTGGCTCTGGGAGCACAGAATGGACTGCGAGCGCAATCTTTTTGTGCTCCTGTAAGCACTGTGAGACGCGGCGGTATCGATTTCCACGCGGTCGGAGGGGTGTATTTCACCGGACGGCTCAGGCTGGCCCGGTTACAGACTGGGAACGGGCAGTGTCTGCTTACAGGGAGGCGATGGCTCGGCACCGACACCGGGACTGGGGTCCGCGGTGGTCTTGGGGAGGGTGCACGCTCCTTTTGTGCAGCAGCACCGTGAGGGGAGCCCTGGGTCCCTGCATGGACAAAATGGGGGGAAAGCTCCTTCAAATAGTATTTCTCACACCTTAGGGGAACAGGACGGAAGATGTGACTCCCGGTGCTCAGGGTGACTGTAATTCCCGCACCGTGGGGTTTGGGAAGGGGAGGGCTGATGGTCCTCACCTTACGGTCCCGTCCCCGGCACGCAGGGCGGGTGTGTGCCTGTGTCACAGCTGAGCCGTGGAGGCGGGGCCGCTGGCTGCATCAATATTTTTTTACAAGCATTAAATGAAAAATTGTGCTTTGCTGTGGCAGGCGCTCATCCTGTACGCTCTCAGTAGGGTGTTGGTAACAGCTCAGGGTGTGTTTCGGATGTGTTTTTTTTTTTTTTTCTTTTAACACTGCTGTAGTTCAGAGCTACCATGAAAACGTGATTATCGCTTTCCTTTCTATGTGTCTCGTGGTGCGTCCTTCCCGGAGGATGGGAGAGAGCTGGGTTATTCCCCATACCAAAGCCTGGCCGGTACCAAGCAAAGGCTTTATCCAGTCCTGAGACCACTTTTTGCGTATCTTGCAACAAGAAAACTGCCGGCAGCATGTGTGCTGTGGGAGGAGTATGGAATTCCTGCGTTCCTGCGATAGAGAATAGTTTCCACATCCCACGATAACTCAAGGGGCAGCAAACAAGACTTGGTTCTCACTGTGAAACCAGCGTTGTATTTTGTAATTCAATTAGAAAGAGGCTGAATCTTCTGTACTGAAAATAGCGAACCTGTGTTGTGGCTAGATGGAGGGCAGTGCTTCCTAAGAGGAATATTCTTCGTTCAGAAAGGCCTGGGACAGTGTCTCCTGGTTTTACCACCATCAAAGCACCAGTTGATCTGAATTTACTGAGAGCGGACCTTTCCTCCTTGCTGGGAACTGTGTGCAGGGCTGCAGGAAGGGGAGGCAGTATCCTTTGCGCTTTCTAAATGGAGACTAATTTGTTCTGTAGCAGCTGCATAATTAAGTAGTTCCTTATCTCCTGGCTGTTAAAGGTGTTTTCCTCCTCGGCGTCTCATTTCACTGGGTGCAAAGTCCTGCTGGGTCTGAGTGCTTCTCTTGCAGCTCCGTGGCAGGCTGCCGTGGCACGGGAGAGCTATTGGGAAGTCTCAGTGGGATTTGGGAAGATGTTTTGCCTGAGCTTGTATCTTGAGCTCAGACTGCTCATTGTCAGCTGATCCTGGCCAGCTGTGGCTTGTAGTGCCTGGAAAGGGTGGAGAAATTTTTTATTTTTTTTTTTTATTTTATTTTTTTTAAGAAACTTGCGGGATCTGGTGCCAAAATGCCCCTGGAGAGAGCCAGGAGCAGGGAGGAGACTGGGAGTGCGAGAGGGATGCCTGTGTCTGAGCCTCCCTACTCTTTCCGTCCGATAAGGGATCTGAGCTCTCTGGCGTGAAGCAGATGTTTTTGTGCTCCTGGTCAAATGAGTCAGGTAACAACAGATCAGGACGTTGCGAAGCAAAAGGACTTGTCTTGCCACGGGAGCTCCGCTGTGTGAGGCCACCTTCTGCCTTCTCCCTTCTTGAACTTTGCGTGTTACAGCATCTTATCCCGTTATCTGTTCCTAGATCCAACCTGGTTGAGGGGGTGCTGAGTCTTCCCACAGAGGTGTTGATGAAATGGGTCCCTTTGGCTCCTGTTGCAGAACAGAAACACGTGTTGGACGTTGAAGATGCTCTGAGTGCCACCTGCTGGAGTGTGCTCGAGGGGGAGCGGTGGCCGGGCAGCCAGCCTGGCAGGGTCCCCGGGGTCTCTCAGTGTCTTTGGGGGTGACACAGCCTGTCCCACGGGTACCTGTCGCTGCTGTCCCACCGCGCTCTGCCGGGAAGTCCTCTGCTCTGTTACCACTGCTCTCCTGGCCGTTGCCAGCGCGCTGGTGTCTGTTTGTGGCCTCCAGGATTCTGCAGTGCTTCCTCCCTGTGACAGCTCCGTCCACCTCCACGGAAGGTGATGCGGGTCGCTTTCTTGTACACAAGAGGAGTGAAGTTGCTGGTGAGAGAAGGGGCTCATGGAAAAGGGTGGAACTGCTCCATCTAAACACCAAACAGGGCAAAACTGCGCTGGCTTGGTCTGAGTTTTCCCTTTTTAGGGATTTGCTTGTAACCCCCATTGCAGGAAGGCAAGGTCACTGCTCAGACTGGCAGCAAAGTCTTTCTCATGGGTGGCCAAATTAATTTTACACTGAGTGTTTGGCTGCCTCACTGAGTGGAAAGGAATCGCTCCGAGGAGAACAGCGGAGTGCTTGGAGGATGCTCAGAGCCTACGGCTTTTGTTTTAAGCCACAGAGGGAGGTTGCTGGTGTTCTCCAGGCCATGATGGAGTTGGTTGTTCAGTTCTCCCAGCTGCCTTGGTCCCGTAAGAGTCCCTGCATGAAGGCAGCAATGAACAGGATTTCCAGACCCCGGCACTACCGACAGCCTCCCGGGGCAGAGGTCCGACTGTGTGTCCTGGCTTTCTTCTCTTCTCCCTCCCTCCCTGCTTTTTGTTTTGTTTTGTTTTTCAGAAGTCCAATAAAACAGTCCTCAGAGATGGTGTAGGGTGAAACGTGCCTCTTCTCCACCGCAGCGCTGTTCCCTCTCAGTAATTCCTTCCTGCAAACCTCTACCAGCAAAGCTCCTGCCAGGAATCCGCCCCCATCCTTATCCACTTATCGGGAAGTTCCAGTTGCCGAAGTCTCCAGTGCTCCTTAGCTGTGTTTGTAGAAGTGACTTTGTCCAAGACTTCCATCTTCAAAGCCGCCCCGCGGTGGGCCCTGCCTCCCCCCAGCTCTGGCTGCCTCCTGAGGCTTTTGTCTGCCAAAACAGCAAATGCCCTTCTTCAGCCTGAGTTTAGTTTAAGGGACTAACGAAGATGTCTCTTTCCCTGAAGATCCTCTTGGATTGCTCGAAGAATCTTCCTCTCCTTTCAAGCTTTGTCCATGACCCCAGGCATTTACGCTGTCCTGTTTCCCCCTCCTCCTGCAAAAGCTGTTGCTGATTCTCTGATGTCTCGTAGGGGCATGGGCTCACCTCTTCTACTGCCTGCTTTTATAAAACCCACGGGATTGAGTTCTTCTGCAGCTTTTCCCGCTCTGAGTGTGGTTGGAAGTAGGTGAGGAGTTCAACTGAGAGGTCTCATCTCTTTTCTTCCCAACCTGTTGCAGATGGGGGCATGCCATACTAAGCGAAAGGAACCCTGTCTTACAAAATGCCATGAAACGGTGGTCAGACCTTCGCTCTCAGCAGGCAGCCCTGCGATGGTGCTGGATCGGGGATGTTCAGGATGATGCTGGAGTGGGAAAAACAGAGCCCAGGAGGTTTCATACCTGGAAGCGAGGGCAGCTGTGGGGCCGAAGGAGCTGGCAGAGCCCGGGGAGCGTGGGCTGGGATTAAACCGGTTGGAACATGTACGGGAGAACAGGACAGAGTCTCCTCTTGGGCAGAGAGGTTTTAAAAATCTGCTTGAGGATTCAATATATTTTTTTTTAATTTTGTATGTAGTATGTGTAAGCACAAAAGAGATGGCTTTGGTGTTTAATCTTTGAATACAACTTTGATACCACAGTGCCTGCTTAATTAGATAGGGTGAAACTCTTAAATTCTCCTAGATGTGTTTTTTTTTTTTTTTTTTTAACTTCAGCAACTGAATGAAATTAGTACGTTCTCACAAAATGTTCTGCTTGGCTGACTTCTGTTTTCAACTTCTCTTCTAAGCTGTAGCGAGTGGCAGGCCAGGAAACATCTCCTTTCCTGAACAAACGCGGAGCAGCGGCACCCGCTTACTCAGCCCCGGCTCCTGCTCTCCCCTCCCAGCAAAGCCCCAGGAGCGGCGGCGGGCTGAGGTGGTGACCGCGCCGTGTGCGGGACGTCCACGTAGCAGAGGTGCAGGGTGACATTTCTCAGCTCCCGAGAGGTCCCGGGGCAGTCGCAGGCTTCTCGAGAAGCGTCGCGCAGAGGGCAGGTTTCCTGTGGGGGGTAGGCGGCATCGCCTGCCTTGCTTTCCTGGAAGGCGGTGGATGGCAGCGAAGCGAGTTTGAGCTGATGCGACCATCTCGTCGCTGTGGGCAGCACTTCCTCTCCTGTCGAAATGGCTCTGCCTCGAGGGCGCAGCTCCCTTCCCCCCTTCCCGTCTCTCTAAACAGGTCCAGCCCATCCTCTGTGCTGGCTCCCTTCAGACACAGGTAGCGCAAGCTGAAGCCCTTCGCTTTCCAAGGGTGTCTCTGCTCAAGGAAGAATGGTGCAGGGACAAGCGTGTCACAGGATTTCTCCAGCTGAGTCCAAGGCTGGAGGCTCCCAGGAGCACCGAGGGTGATCCACCAAATAAGTGCAGTCAAAAGTACGCGGTTCTGGCTGATTCTTTGGTTGCACATGAGACCAACTGTCAGCCTTGCCCAAATAAGGCCTTTGCAGGAGGGCAGGCAGTGGCTGGGGAGGTTTCTTTGTTTTGTTTGTTCCCCTTTTTGAGAACCACCACTTTAAAAAAAAAAAAGCTCCAGACAGAGCAGCCTTTGCCTCTCTGCTCTTTACAACAGCAAAAAGCAGACTCTCTTCCTCTGCCGAGCTGCAGCATCTCTTGCTTCCCATTTATTTCAGGCTCCCTCCAGAGCGGGAGTTGCTGTTCTGCAGGGAGGTTATTGCTCTGGAGTAGGTTGCATGAAATAACTTCATGCAAAAGCTCAGGAGTGTGAAGCTCCCGCTCCTGAGGCCGGCACCTGGGAGCGGTCTGCCATGGAGGGGTCTGCACGCAGTCGGAGGTCGTCTTCATCCAGAGCTTCTTGGCCAGCAGCTGAGTCCTCTGCTGAGATGTCCCTTTGGTCAGGCACGGGGGCACCAGTCCCACTTCAGCAGCATTTGGATGTGACAGCAGCTGGCTCTCTTCAGGCAGCAGTTCTTCACACCGTCGCCTTCCTGTTTATGAAACTCTGATCCTTCCCTCCTCGATGCTGTTCCCAGTGCTCGGTGGGATGTAACTGGACCCTGGCGGGAGGCAAAGGCAGTCCCTGGTTATTCTGATTTAAACCTACAGGGCTAGCTGTTTTATGGAGGTGATGTTGGGACTTGCTGGAGTTTAGCCCTGCCGTCTTGTCTGCCGACACAGAACTGGATCACAGCATCTTTAAACCGGGCACCGTTTGTGCCTGGCACCACTGGAGTTGGGGATCGTCTTCCCTAGGACTGACGTGCCCCAGTCAGTAGGGAGCAGAGACGGCGAAGCAGCGGAGGTTTGCGCGCTTGCAGCAGCCTGTCCCTCCGCGGCTGTTAACGGCATCCAGCCCGAGGCCAGGACTGGGTTATGGTCTCTAGGTTTAGCAGAGGGGCTTCAGGACGGGCCTCTTCCTTGTGAAGAGCCTCAGGAATGCAAAGTGCTGCATCTAGGGGAGAAAAGGGACCGGCAGGCTGAGCCAGGCTCCTGGCAAGGGTGCAATTCTCTGTGTCCGTACTAACGCACAGGTCAGAAAACTGATCGGAAGAGAGGCCAGACCACCACCCAGGGCCCTGCATCGTCCCTCTCACGCTGAAGCATGCCTGCCTTCAGCTGCTTTAATTCCTGGCACAAGCTGTACCTGCCCAAATGTAAGCTCCACATCTGTGTTCCTCTGCTGCAGGGTTGTTTTGAACTCCCTTGTGCCTCCTGCCACTGAAGAGGGAGCGATCCCCCTGGGAAACTGGCTCTAGGAGCAGGAAAGAGCCATCGGGACGCTCTGTGTAGGCACAGCTGCAGCCTGGCAGCAGTCTGAGTGCCGCCGTCCCGGGCAGCAGCTTAGCAGCTGCAAAAAGTTGCATGGATCTGGAAAGAAGTTTGGCAGGAACGGTGACTTAATAAGGTGCGGAGTGGAGACAGCTAAAGGGATTCTGTAAAACAGCAAAGGACCTTGCAGTGAGACTGGTGAAACAGCTGGGCAACTTTTGAAACCATCTAGGGCATCTGTTTTGCATAGATGAAATGCAGATGGCCTGTTGATGGGAACTGGGTGTGAGCACGTGGCTCGCTCTTTTCCTTGCAAACACAGAAACTGGGAGAGAACGGATTTGGAATGGCAGGCCCTGTTACGGGATCCCTGGATGGGCAGGAGCGGGGCGCAGAGCCGTGTCACGGTGCGGGAGCTGACCCCTGAGCGAGCGGGCAGCACTGTGCAACCCTCCCGTGAGCTGTCGGCGTGCAGAGCCCACTCGGGGTCTCACAGCAGCGTCCCAAAGACCTGATACGGCAGACGGCCAAGCGGTGACTCCGACACGGGGCAGGGACGGACCGGGGAAGGATGCGGGAGCTGCCTCCGCCTGGCCCCTTCCCTGGAGACCTGCGCTTCAGCCGATGCTCCGGGGAGAGCGTTTGTGCTGCAATCAGCATTTGTGAAGCATTTTGAACTTTAGGGAAGAGAGCTACGTGGACTCTCAGTTGCTTGCTGCTGCCACGTGTGGTGGCTGAAATTGCTCTTTCTGTGCCTGTTTTCCTGTCTGTGACACGGGGGACTACAATGATCCTCTTGAAAAGCCTGCAGAGATTTGCTGATGGAAAGAGCCATGCCTAAGCGCCCGTAAAGCCATCCAGTGTTTTCGTTTGGCTGCTGGCATTGTGCAGCCGTCGCTACACAATGCAATTTCCCCATACGAAACGAAACCACAGTTTCCTTTCAGCGAAAACTCCCAAAATACATCCCGGTGACGTAACTACTACACTCGGGGTTCTCGTGCTGGTCCGGGTGCTGCAGAGTGCTCGACGTTCCGAAGCCAGTTTGCAAAGCATGGGAGAATAGCAGCCTAAAGCTTTGGAGATGCTGAGGCTCCTCTTCCGCACCAAGCCAAGGATCCAGGAGGCAAGTGTTTAGCTGATAAAATATCTGCTCTGCATAGAGTGCCGTGCGCTGTCTCTTCTGCAGGATGCAAGAAGGTGGTGAATCGTCTGACCTTAGAGAGCCAGACCTTACCCAGTTTTAACTGAAAACTTCTCTGTCGGAAAAGGCACTTCTGATGGTAAAACTGCTTTCGAAGAAGTGTCTTTCCTAGGGTGCTGCCAGAATTTGGGAGTGTTTTGGGACCAGAGCATGTGTTGAAGCAACAGAAATTAAAACAGCTTCTGCTTAGTTGTTGATGAATAGGAAGCAAAATGCCAAAAGCATAATCTGTTTCTAGCTCTTGCAGTTTTTTTTTTTTTCCTTGCATTTAGATGTGACTGTCTCAACCAGCAAAGTGACAAAATGCGAGCAAAAACAAACCTGTCTCTTGGCTTCTGGCTTGTAAAATCCTTCCTCAAAAAAAAAAGGGGAAAAGTAGGAAAGAGGACTTGTATTTTGAACTTAGTGTTTGAAAAAAAAAAAAAAAACCTGTATGTATGTCTCCAGCCTCTGATCTAGGATGACTAAGCCATCTGTGCAGTTTGAGGGCGGCATTGGGAAGTTCAGTAGAAGCTGTCTCCTCCTCTGAATTCATCAGCCTCCCGGGCTCAGACCTGGCCGATGGCCGGGGCTGTCCTTTTGTTTTCCCGGAGCAGCAAATCTCATTTCCCAGTGGGGCAGGGATCTGTGTAGACTGGCTTCCCTGGGGCTGTGGGTGTCAGAAGGTGGCGGGGAGCTCAGGGGAGCAGTGTCTTGTGCTGGTGGGGCGGACCTGCAGAGAGATCCGTGCTTTTGGGAGAAAAACCCATCCATCCCCAGGACTTGGTGCTCAGGGGTTGGCGCCTGCTCGCTGGTCGGAAGAGTGAAGGAGCCGTGAAGGAGCCGGTTTGCCTGTGGGTGGGTGTGATCCCCGGGGTGGGGGAGCCGCTGAGGTTTTTGTGATCGCTTTGGGGCGCTCAGGAAGGGGTTTAGTTATGGCTTTGGTAGATGTGTCAGCCAGCTGCCCTGGGCATCTGCTTCCCACGGCGGCAGCCGGACAGCCGCCTTCTCCCAGACCCAAAGAGATCTTGGCTGTTCCTGTAGCAAGGGCAGAGCAGAGCGGTGGTGGGGAGGAAGGGGAAGAGGTGACTGCTAGGCCCTCTCCGATCTGATTCGGTCCTTCCGGAGCTGAAAATCAGTTAATTCTTAACTCTAATCTCGCTGTTTTCACACAGCTCCTCCCTTCCCTCAAGGCTTGCTTTCTCTTCTCTCGCCTCTCCGTAGCTCCTGTCCTACTTTCGGGTCGCTCTGCGCCCACCCAGTTGACGTTGCTGGCGCCGAAACGCCCTGCCAGCGCCGCGGGCTGCGTCCTGCTGACGGGCTGCTTGAAAAGGCACACGAGGAGTCACAGCTCGAGTCTCTCTTAGATCCCTTCTGCCTGCAGTCACATGAGCGTTATCTCATCTGCAGCCAAAGACTTGAACCTCTTGGAGGAAATGTTTCAAATCTGATTTGATTTGGGGGAGGGGGCGGTTTTTCTATTCAAACTTAGCGCGTTATCTAAACAAAAAAAAAAAAAAAACAGGTGAAAGAGGACCTAG
>WHYT01013342.1:0-13394 GCA_009806455.1 Tetrax tetrax
TGCGAGTTGTAGAGCACTGGAACAGGTTGCCCAGAGAGGTGGTGGATGCCCCATCCCTGGAAACATTCAAGGCCAGGCTGGATGAGGCTCTGAGCAACCTGATCCGGTTGTGGATGTCCCTGCTCCTTGCAGGGGGGTTGGGCTGGATGCCAGTTGAAGGTCCCTTCCAACTCTGACCATTCTATGAGGATGAACTCCAATTGTAAAACACACCAGCCCTAAACCCAGAGGTGCACAGGGCCGGGGCCCCGCTCAGACCTGACGTGGGTGAGCGAAACCTCTGCCAACGCTGCAGCACTGCAGTGCTCCTAACGGCATTAACATCCCATTAACCACCATTAAATGTAATCCGGTTGGCCCAAGAGATTTTTAATGCGCAGAGCCGGCTCCAGCTCATCCCCTCCCGCCCGCAGGGAGCTGAGCTCGCGGAGCCCACCTGGAGAAACCATCCCTGGGTACTTTGTGCAGGTACTTCTCCCGTGACAGCCCCATACCCACCCTGGCTGCCTTGCCCCATGACAGCCCTCCTCCTCACCTGCAATCTATTTAATTAGTAGGGAATTAATGACTGGAGCATATCCTGCCACTACATTAGCCTTTCTCTGACGGGGGCCTGTACTTTCAGAGATGCTCATGGACATAAACTGCACGCCTTTCTTTGCGGGTTTGAACACTCACGTTTTTAATCCCCTCTGTCGTGCCAGGTTCCCTGCTGCCCGATCACCCCCGCACGCTCTCCTCTTGTCCGAGTGAGTCCTGGGAGCTGCTGGGCCAGAGTCCTGTTCCAGATGAGGGCTTAGCAGGGCTTTAGGTCTCAAAAACTGTGTTCAGTTTTGGGCCCCTCACTACCAGAAAGACATTGAAGTACTGGAGTGCATCCAGAGAAAGGCAACAAATCTGGAAAAGGGTCTGGAGCACAAGTCTTCCGAGGAGCAGCTGAGGGAACTGGGGTTGTTCAGCCTGGGGAAAAGGAGGCTGAGGGGAGACCTTAAGCTCTCTACAACTACCTGAAAGGAGGGGGGGTGTTGGTCTCTTCTTCCAATTAACAAGCAATAGGATGAGAGGAAATGGGGAGGTTTAGATTGGATATTAGGAAAAAAAAATTTCACCAAGAGCATCGTCAAATGCTGGAACAGGTTGCGCAGGGAGGTGGCTGAGTCACCATCCCTGGAGGTATTTAAGAGACATGTAGATGTCACACTTAAGGACATAGCTTAGCAGTGGACTTGGCAGTGTTAGGTTTGTGATTGGACTTGATGATCTTAAAGGTCTTTTCCAACCTAAATGATTCTATTATTCGATTCTATGATTTATATCTCCCTCTGTTGAGTCAAAATCTCACTCAATACATCCTAGGAATATATTTGCCCTTTTCAGATCCTCATCATAATGATGACTCACAGGAGACATCTTCAATACCAACATATTAAAAGGAGGGGGGGAAGTTCCTTTTGCTGTTTTGTGACTATTTGGTGAAATAAAACCCAACAAAACTGTCAACCAACACACCTAGGACAGAGGATCTACTGCTATTCTCCAGTCTGTATCTACAGAGTTAAAGTTCGCTGCGTCCGGTCATACCCTTCACCTACCAGCATTCAACAGCTCTGCCAGCACCAAACGCAGCCCCTTCGGACGGCAGCCATTCCCAGCACTGCCAAAATAAATGTACCTTTCCAAGTGACTGAGATGATGGGTGGATGCAGACAGGCCAGCACAGCTCCAGAAGCCTTGCCTTGACAGTCCACCACCTTCAGCTCTTCTGCGTGCCCCAGGCTGGCCAGCTTTGTGTGCTGAAGACGTAGTTTGAACTGCTCCGTTTTATTGTTTGGGTGTTCTTACCTGTTGTTTCTGGTTTGGCACCCTTCCTGCAAACATGCCTGTCTCTAACGTGGGGGAGAGCACAGACGCAGGTGTACAAGCAGGCATCCATTCACAGTAAAATGCTCCAAGATCCAGTCAGATGGGTCCTTCCCTTTACTGGGCTTTAGATAATGCCAAAAAGTTAGTTATACCATCTTCGATGGGCAGGTGTAAGTGTTCCCAAGAGCACTGCATGCGGGTCTCACTGGCACCCTGCAGACTACCTTGTACAAGTTCTCACCAGCAAGCCTTAGAGATCCTGTCAGCCTGCTGGCAGCAGCCCAACCACCTCCTCATCATATTAATGACAGACTAATGGTGTAATTAATAATTGGGCTAAGGCCTGCACAGTCTTTCCAATCCCTTGATGTAATGCCTAAAAGCACTTTCTTGCAAGATTCTTTTCCCCTTTTTTCATCTAGTAAGGATAAAGTGAATCTCAAGTGTACTTGAAAAGCCTTTGTAACTCTGCAGCAAACCAGCTGAGATTTTATGGGCCCTAACAAAGAAAAAGTACACCTAGCATTCCTCTAACAGAGCTGGGATTTATCAATATATGGGTAACATAAATTGAGTTTATGAGAAGCAGAATTCTCCGAGGGTACTTTCAGTAGATTTCAGAAAAATACTGTTTTGAAGTAGCTGTAGCTTTACAAGGAGGAAGTGAATTACTCCTATAGGAGATGACAATATGAGTGTACAAATAATGTCTTCCTTTTTTTTTTTTTTTTTTTTTCAGTAGGCAGACAGCAACATTTCTCACCCCTTACTCAGAACAACCCTCTCTGCAAATAGAAGATCACAAGCCTAGAAACAGATTAAATACTCCGTGTGCAAGAAGAAAGACATTTTAAAATGTCAAAAAGTGTGTATTTATCTCCTGGCCAGCTGCTAGAGAAAGAGAAATTATGTTTAGCTCCCTGTCTCAAATCCAGAGATAACGCATTTCTTCCAGTTGGCCAGTCACACGATCCTTGGTCCTATTCCTCTTCACTTTTACACACGCTAAAGCACCTTCTGCTGTCATGAATGAAAAGCAAGTCTCTACCCAGCACTATTGCATACACACCCTTCTCTACAGATTATGGCTGTAAAACATAGCTAACAGGTAAATCTGTGAAATTATATTTTCTCCTGTACTCCCTGGTCACATCTGCTGAACAGGTATCCAAGAAGATACTTGGAAATGAGCTAAGACCAGAAGCATGAAAGGCATTAATTTGGGATCACCTTACACTGCACTGGCAATATTAAAAAAAAAAAAAAAAAAAAAAAAAAAAAAAAAAAAAAAAAAAAAAGCAGCCATGCAGAGATGCCTGAAAAGATCAGTTGTGATAAACAAAGCCATCTGCCTTTACATCAAGCCCACATCAAAAGCAGCCTCTAGAATTTTGCAGAGGCATCACTGCCATGAAGTGGAATAAGGCCAAACCCAAGGGACAGCAAATATGGTTCATTTCAGGAGCTTGTGACAAAGAGCGTGTTTGCTCAGGTGGCACCAAGGCTGGGAGTTCAGGTCTCCAAGTTCACAAGGCTGAGAGGATGATAGAGACTATCACAAATAAAAAATAGGCATTTTAATCACTGCACCAAGGAACAGTGCTGCTTTTGGCCTTCTCAGCGTAACCTGCACAGAGCTGCAATGGGACCAAATACCAGGTCCAAGGGTACCAGCCTAAATGTCTTATGGAAGTAGCTATTGATTCATCTGTAAGCGAGTATCATGGGAGTTTCCCTTTTGAAAGTTGACGTACCAAAAGCTTGGGAACCACAACTTAAAAAAACTTTTTATTTAAACAGCTCAGTTCAGAATTAGTTTCTTACAAAACAAGGGCAGAAATCTGCACATGTTCCCCCTCCTCACTTATCTGTGGAAATCAATCTCAAGTCTTGAAGAAAACACACACACCTCCCCCTTCCTGAGCAGCCAGGCTTAATCCCTGGCAGTCAGCACAAGCTTCATTCTCCACTGACACAAGGAGCACGTGCCATGGAGCAAGACCCAAAGCTTTGCAGGTGAGGCCAGAGATCAGTGTGCTCCAGCAGACATGTGCCTAACAGGCAATACACACCTCCTGGCAGACAGTTATGTCGCTTAGTTTCAAGGTACTGATTGCTCTGCACAGAAAAATCTGAGGCTCTCCCTCCTGTCCCCCACTTCTGCAAAACATCAAGATCTGTCTGGATCTTGTTCTCCTGACTGCCAAACTGAATACCAGAGAGCCAGTTTGTGAGTGACCCAAGTAAGGGCCAAATTTTCCCAGTGAACTGACTGCTATAAATACAGACTAAAATTCTTGGAGATGGGAGACGGGTTGTTAAAAGCACTCTGCAGCTGCTGAGAAGTTAGTTTTCACAACACTTCTGCCTCGTGGACAGACAACCATTATCTGCTTTTTAAACAAAACAACTGTGGAAGCTGACATGGTGAAACAAAGCAGCGTGCTGCTTACCGATGGCCACTCAGTCATCAGCAAAACCAGGACTGCAAAACCTGCGGGCTGCCAGGTATGCACCTTCATCTGTCAGGCTGTCAGATTGTCTTCTCATTCTTTGAGATGAAACGCACTACAGATACAGAAAACAAAGTCTTTCATTTTCAAAAACTCAAAAAATAATACTTGATTGCTTTTGTTTTCTCTTTTTTAATTTAAAAAAATATCTTAGCCACCTTCTCTTTTGCTGTCACCATTACACTTTAAAAAACTCCTCAATACGCTGCTTTTTGGGGGAACTCGCTGAACATGTCTCTTCTTCTGTACCTTGCAAGGCACTGCCAGAGTCAAACTCACAGCAAGCATCAACTGCCTCCAAAAGCAGAACTTCATCAATGTCATCTCTGCTCTCAGAGAAGGTCCTCTGGAAAAGGTCGTAGATGGTCGTCTGCTTTGGATCTGTCTGAGATATTAGAAAAGACAGAATCTGCAAACACATTGTCATATAAAAACAAAGTGAGCAACAAACAGAAGGCACTACCCCAAGACAGCGCACGTGTGTATATACATCATACGTACACACACGTATCTCAAAGATAAAAATAATGCTATGGAGGCTATCATGTCTCTTTGCACGCAGCAGGTTTGGGAACTCTGTGTGGAGAGTCCACGTGAAGGCGTGGATCCTAGGAGGAGCTGGAGAATCTGGTCTGTGACATTAAAGGCAGAACAGATGTAAGGTCAGCCTGCCAATCTACTGCCCATCTAGATGTACACAAGCCAAAGCCCATTCAGCCTCTCCCATGGACCATCTATATTCTTTCAGGTCAGTTACCTTACGGCAGTAATTAGTGGATTCAGCTGTTGTGGAGAAATCTGTTTCTGAAAGACCAGCTTCCCCTAGCACTTTGATTTTCTCTTGAATCATTGGCCTAGGAGAGAGAAACAGGTATTACCAAAAGGAAGAAAATATCATGCAAAGACACTGTGTCATTTACTATGTGTAGATGAAAAAAGATAAATAACTAGGTAAATAAAGATGGCTTTTCTACCAAAGCTTGTTAGTTCCTTAACCTGGCCTGATCTTGTTTATGATGACTATATGCTGGCTTGCGATATCAATCAATCCTATTTAAATAAGTATCAATCCAATTTAAATAAATAACAAGAGGAGGATTTCAGGCTATAAATATTTGGAGAATGCACATATCCAATAGAGAAATCAGTTGACTGAGGCAAAACCAATGGCATGAAGTCACAACAAGAAGATGCAGCTAAAGGGAGTCCCATTAGCCTGTGTGTTCAGTCTCCAAGGCAAGCAATGCAATCCCTACCAACAGAGACATCAGCATTTCTAGGGTATCTCCTGATGTACTCCAGGAGGAAGAATCCATCATTGGCCCAAGAGGCAGAGAGGTCCCAACCACACTTGCAGAGTGGAAACTTTGAAAGAAGCAAAGGCCACAGCACAATTAATGCATTTACCAAATAGCCTTGTCGTTTTGCTTTTTCTTGCCTTTAAAAAGGATGCCACTGTCCTTCTTTGAAGAGCCATATTTCCTTCCCATTAAGCATTAATGACTGCACGGACAGCATTTCACAAATAAAGGCAGAATTACTGTCATTAACTTTCCATGAAACGTGGGCGATGCATCAGTTTCCAGATCCCTGCATTGTAGGGTTATAATTATTTGCCATCATGATATTCTGGGAACTGCACAAGTTCACTTAGTTCATTTGTTCCTTTAAACAAGGTAATAAAGATGTAATTTTGGACTTCAAATGAACCAGCTGGTGGATAATTTCTTTTCGTCATTTGCAGGTCAGTTCCCTTGCAGCACTAAGGAAATCCTCTCCTTCCCCAGGATGTCAGATTCCCCAGCCCTAATGACCAGTGTCCACTGGTAGCTCTCACTGCAGCCAAGAAGGCTCAGACCACAACTCTCCAGAGATGGTCAGCAGCACTTCTTTAATCCATCCGAAGGGCTCACTGAAGGGCAAGAGGAAAGCAGCAGTGCAGTCCTCGACCACAACTCCCTGTCCAAGCACTCAGCACTCACCGTTGCTCCTCAGACCTGACCCACGATACACTGAACCATCTCCAGTGTCTGTTGGTTTTGCTTGAAAGTACTCAGCACTTTACAGCACCTTATATAAAGGCTGTGAAGGTTTTAGACGCATTGACTCTCCCAGAATTTCTCTCAACAGCCCTTTCTTTGTCAGATAACTACTTTTATTCCTCTTGCTTGTCATCCACTTAGTTATGTCCACTGTGACCAGGCCATGTCACCAGCTCACAGCTGCCCTGATTGTCAGTTACTGCTCCTCCCCTCACAGGCTGTGGAAATCAGCACTAACAGCTAACTAATCAGCAAGTAATCAGCACCTCACATCATGTATGTGAACAAACAGTGAAAGTAGGTAGCAGGAGAACCAAAGCATCCCTTCTCACTTCCTACCATAAGTAGTCATCTGCTGTGCCTTTAGCCACCAGGTAGTGAACATTAACGGAGCTGGTTTGTCCAATTCGATGTGCCCGATCTTCTGCTTGGATCAAAACCTTTACATAAAAAACAGGACAAAATAAAACGAGAGCTGCAACATCTAAGAAATGGTGTAAGCATCAGAGAACAGGAGGATCTTGTTTTTTGTGCTTTGTGACTATTTCTCATAGAAATGAGTTTGAATAGAATGGTTTTGGTTGGAAGGGACCTCAAAGATCATCTAGTTCCAACCCCCCTGCCCTGGGCAGGGACACCTTCCACTAGATCAGGTTGTTCAAAGCCCCAACCTGGCCTTGAACACTTCCTGAGCATCCCCAGCTTCTCTGGGCAACCTGTTCCAATGCCGCACCACTCTCACAGGAAATAATTTCTTCCTTACGTCTAATCTAAATCTACCTTCTTCCAGTTTAAAGCCATTACCCCTTGTCAAAAGTTCCTCTCCAGTTTTTCTATAGACCCCCTTTAGGTACTGGAAGGTCTCTCTGGAGCCTTCTCTTTGCCAGGCTGAACAACCCCAAATCTCTCAGCCTGTCTTCACAGGAGAGGTGCTCCAGCCCTCTAATCATTTTCATGGCCCTCCTCTGGACTTGTTCTAACGGGTCCACGTCCTTCTTATGTTGGGGGCCCCAAAGCCGGACGCAGTACTGCAGGTGGGGTCTCATGAGAGCAGAGTAGAGGGGAAGAATCACCCCCCGCAGCCTGCTGGCCACACTTCTTTCGATGCAGCCCAGGACGCAGTTGGCTTTCCAGGCTGCAGGGGCACATTGCTGGCTTATGTTGAGCTTCTCATTCACCAGTACCCCCAGTTCCTTCTCCTCAGAGCTACTCTCAATCCGTTCTCCACCCAGCCTGTGTTTGTGTGCTGGATCCTCTTAACACCCACTTCTTGGCTTAGCCTGTGTTTGAGGATGTAATCTATTGCACTGGGTTTCAAAAGGCACTGATCATTTTTCAGAAGTACAGGGTCAGCATTGATGATGGACCCTTTCAGGTCTTGACTGGGCAAACTGCTGAGAGTTCCATCAAGTTAAACAGGAGCATGTTTCCCTTTCACCCCATGTTCTCCAGTCATCAAGCTGGGAACTAGCCTTACTCATTCAAGCCCAGGCATCTGGGAATGCACAGACAAGTAGTCATCAGAAAAAGAAAGAAAAACCCTGCAGAAAGTCTCCTGCCCATTACATCTCCTCCAAGCGCCAATGTTTCTGCTCTCCAGGGAGCATCTATCCCCTGTCACCACCAGGACACATACCCCCGGATTCCAAAAGAGCTCTGCAAACACCACCAGGTCTGCAGCAGAAAACGTCAGGCCCATGTTTGCAGCAGTGAGGGACAGGACAGCCACAATCTGCTTCTCCGAGAACTGGAACTTCTGGCACAGAGATTGCCGCTCGGCTGAAGGTGTGGAGCCGTCAACGCGAATGTATTCAACATGCTGTGAAATGGCAGAAGAAGATACTTTTCAGAGGCCCTGTGTCCCCTTTCTGAGCACTGTCTATGTGCTGATGTTACAGCTGCTACAACCTCCCAACCTCTAAGTCTTCCCCTGTTTGTGATGGGAGGAGATGGGATCCTACACCTCTCAGTTGCTCTGTGGTAGGCTCAGAAGAGGCATAACAAACTTAGGTGATGCAGGTCCGTAACACTTCAGTGTCCAGTCTACTGGAGGATGCTGCCACAGAGGCAGCAAAGTCACTACTGCCACTAACTTTTACAAACTAACTGAGCAGCCATAACTTTGGTGAGCTCTTAAATAGCTTTGAAGCTGGAACAGTGCTAAAGTTAAGATGACTCAGCCAATTACTTACTTTCTTCTCCAGCTCTGCAACTATTGCATCCAGCACTATCTTGTGATGAGCAAACACCAGGAATTTATCATTCCCACTTTCCAATAACTCCAGGATGTATTCTCTACATGAAAGAGGGAAAAAAAAACCCAAAGCTCTAAATTACACACTGAGAGAATACAGGCTTTGCTCACAACAAATTTTAAAGATACTGTTCATCTATACACAGAAACTAGGAAATAGGCTAGCATAAAAAAAGTTGCAGTAAAATGCAAGCAGCAACTCAAGCCTCCTACAGATCAAAAGACAACATTGCAGGAAAATTCACTCATTTTTCTTCACCACAGCTGGACAGCTGCCTACATTTATATGTGAGAACCAATCAATTTATTATATCCTTCTTGAAACATGGCATCCCAGACCAATGAACTAGAGGTCATCTATACTTATTTGACAATCTTGTTCATGCTTCTGTATTTCTAACTTTTTGCACAATCACAATACACTAAGCTGATCTGTATACAATTATCATTTCCATATATACTAAGGATTGTTTTTATTTTAGAAGTAAGTCTCTAAACACCTAAAAATAGCTTTTCTTGCAAGGGTTCATACTGACAATTTACTACAGCTTAACAATCTAAATACATCAGCTATTTCTATGAATTATCCATATGCATACAGGCTAATGACCAATGAAAGGTAACAAGACCTTTTAAATGCAATTAAGCAGTGTTAATTAAATGAAAACATCTGGCTTTTGCCACGGATTTACAGCTGAGCTACAGCATCCATTTCTTTGTAGTAACTGGTGATACAATCAGGTCAAATAGAGCCTGAAAAACACCTAAAAGCCTAAAATTTGTAACTAAGTATAGCAACAGCTATCAGAACAGATGATACAAATGTCATCTTCTCTTTGGAATAACAAAGTTGTTGCAAACATTAGGAATAGCAAGTTCTGTGCTAAATACAACACAGCTTAGGTCAGCAGGAACTGTCAGAAAACACTAAGCAGGATTTCCAGCGCTAAATTAAGACATATCACTGCTGTGCAGACAGCTCCCAGGGTTCTGTGATGTTCAGACCCCAATTACGTGACAATATAATTTGACAAAGAAATCTGCGAGAGAAGTGGGATTGCTGGATTTTAAAGCAAAACAGATACCAAAGTGAACATTCAGTGTAGCAAGCAGAGGCCATTTCAATTATTTTATATCTCAGTCTCGTATTGCATTTAACAAATGGCTAGTCATTTCGATGGAAGCAATGGAAGACTGTCATCAAGGTAAGACATGGGAGGTGCTGATGATCATAGGACAGTACCATTAGCTAGATGGTACTGTACATTAGCAGCTTATAATAAGTGGTATTTTAAATGCTACTAAACCCCAGGGGAAAAAAAAGAAAAAAGAAAAGAAGACACTTTTTCCTAGCAGAGTCTCAAGTAAACAGCACTTCATGGTTTTATATTCAGTTCACACTTGCAACTGAATATAAAAGGAAGAAAGTCTTCTAACTGTTCACTAACATGAAAGGAAGAAACTCTTCTACAGAAATGAGTGCTGGGACTCTGAAGTGCAGTTCTATGCCAAACAGGCAGATTCTGCAGCAAGGTCTGAGACTGTGAAATCACACAGCACACAGGGCTGTGGAAAAGTAAACTGTTTTCATGTTATTAGCATACTACTTGTTAAAAAGTCATGCTATATGACCTAAAGCAACTCCTTTGCAGTCCCACCAAAAGGCTAAAGATAAAAGGGCACACAAAGTCACAGAAGGAAATTATTCCTAGGGAAGACAGAGTTAAAAGCACACCTATGATAAAAAAAACTTTTGCTATTGAGGTCCCATGTGAGCTCTGTGGAAAAGCCAAGAACTTTAGTAAGGGCTGTGACATCTTTAGAGCATGCTCTAACTAAAGCTCAGCCCATCTCATAAGCTTTTCAGCTTAGGGTTCCTGCTGCAGCAAGACTGTAGCATTTGTTTTCTCAAATTCTGTTGATACTTTTAGTTTCATTACTCCTCCCCTCCTTAAACTGAAATAGAGTCCAGACCAGGGAACTTGATCCAAGCCCCAAACACCAAGTAATTTTAGATGGTTCAAACGACAGTTTAGATCTATATCTGGAATGAAATCAGAAGACTTATTCAGCCTAGGAACTCAGAGAGAAGAAAACATTTAGTGCATTGTAATTAAAATCAATTTTTTTCTAAGCTGGCTTGAGGCTATGCTTCATGTCCCTGCACTGTTATCTCTAAGGCACCGTTTTCCTGTTCTCAGTGGAAAAACACATTTTACTAGGCAAGAATGAAGCAATGACATGCAGCTTACACGACTGAATGGATTTTAGCTTCTGCCGTTCTGCTGTAGAAGAGGAGAAGAGCTTCCTTCTCCTGTTGTTTCTGCAGAGATAAAGATAAATAAGCGTGAGTCTCAGAAATGCCTTTTCTCCTTCTTGCTTACAGATCTAGGATGTCTGAGGCTGCCAATAAACACTTTGCTAGAAAAAAAAAAAAACAGCCTAAAAATGCACAACAAAAGGGGATTGGAGGGGGAAGTCTCCTACTTGCCACTGGGCATGGCAGATACTCACACACCTCCCTTCTTACCTCCTACTCAACTCCTACAAGTTGGATGACATGCATATCACAAACACAGTTTTAGTTGAGAAAGCATTTCCCAACTAAAATGGCAAGGAAAAACTCCTAAGTTCTTAGTGAACTGTATTAGCAACCTAGAAGCCTAGAACATGCATTTGCTATCCATACAAGAAAAACAAACAAAAAAAAAAGCAAAAATACATTCTTCACATTTTTGGCTCCTGCTGTGTTCACAAAGCAGCTTCAACAAGGCTGTGTTTGTACAGTGAATGGGATTACAAGGCAAGACAGAAGAGCAAGTACAGAGGCAGGAGGTACAAAAGAGAATTAGAAAGGACTAACGAGAGAGGAAATAGTATTTCACACAAAGGGACAAAGTAGACCACATAAATCAAAAGGAAAAAATGCTGAGCTGCTTTGATTGTGTTGTATGTTCACCTAAAATTGCTCCTTCAATAGCCTTCCACTGCGTCTTCAGATGAGGTGTGGCTCTGACCTTCCTTGGACCTCAGAGTACTGTTTTTCTACTGATGTTTTTAAATAAAGCTACCTGAAATACCAATGGCTCATCATGAAAACAGTTTCTAACTTACATTTTTATATCCTTTGGCCATCTTCTTTGCTTCAGCTGCCAAGACAGCTTTGGTCTTTGCACTAATGCCTTCAGGAGCCACCACAACCATTTTGCGTTGCTTGGCTGGAAGCTGGGAAAGCACATCTGATTTCAGACGTCGGATCATGATGGACTCTTCCAGCAAAATTTTCAGTTCAGTTAAGTTGGATGATCCAGAGTAGTCCCAGCCCCACGGCATCTGGGAAAGATCAAAGCAGTTATCAGTGTCAAATTTACAAGAGACTGACTCTTCTGGTCTGCAGGCAATCCAAGAACAGAATAAACTTCCAGAGAAATTGGACAAGGCAAGAACTTAATCGTCAGTAGGAAGAGAGATTTGACAAAACGGCAATAAGATAGAAGTGTACAAAAACTAATCCACCCAGCATGAGGTTACTTATAAATGTCCCTTTTTCCTACCTACAAGTGCTCTGAGAGGTGCAGGGAAGAAGACTACACAGCATGACAGGGATCCCTACTGCAGCACTGTGCCCTGGTATTCATCCTCGCACAGCAAGGTATTTCTGCTCTCCACCTGCAGCTTTGGGCAGGCTGACAGAACTCACTGAAGCTCTATGCACACACATTTATCTCAGCTTTGAACAGAGAAAGACAAAAAAAGCACGAGGACAAACATCCTTAACCCACATGCCTTCACAGAGATGTTACACTTGTCTGACATGCCTAGTAAATGCTAGGCCAAAATTGCCCGCTTTCCACTATGACCTGTCCCTTGACGTGCTTCCTGACATACTCTGTGTCTGCCATTATAATGTTTGGCTCAGACTCAAGCAAATTACAAATAAATTGTGGCCCAAAATACATCACTCCAAGCATTGTCTCTTCAAAACATCATCACTTCAAGGCTCCTCTGAACAAACCCTTCATTTACTCTTCCTTGAAGGACTTGCCTCTGAACCTGCTCTATCCTCCAAGATCCCGTGTGCAGACAATATATATCTGTTAATTAATCTCAGCTCATCACTTCTACTAGTAACTCCACAGCCTATCGTTTGTTTTCCAGGAAAGAACAACTAAGCTGACAAACAGTTAGCATCAAAATTGGTACATTCTGCAGAAGAAACATATTTTAACAACTTTATTTTGGACAGGAGACCAAGAGGTTTTTATGCTGACTTAAAGGATAAAGAGATACTTTTCTTCTGAAGTTTCATAAATAAGTATATAAAATACAGCTACAGTAATACTGAAAACCAAGGCAAAGGGGCAGCAGAAATCTTCCTCACAGCTCTCATTTCAAGTCTTACTAGCAGTGTCACAAAAAAACCCCAAAATACAACCACTGGTCTTGGAACAACAACCCAAGGTAGCCCCCTTCATACATATACATACACCCTCCTGAATTGCACACAATGGACATGTGAGGAGCCTCAGCACCACCCCATTTGATCTGCTGCTCCATTCTCATTGTGCCACATTAATTGCTAAAATAGATTAAACCATAAAAATCCATTTTTCTTTTTTTTTTTTTTTTTTCTTCCCCAAGAGAAACCTGTTGCAACACAGAATTGGAAGTAAAATTGGAAAAAAGCTCCAAAGCATTCACTGCACCCTCTATCCTCCCATA